>JADLZK010000168.1:0-39157 GCA_015847255.1 Hyparrhenia diplandra
AGGCTAAGAGTTGATTCTTTTTGAGACAGGGGAAATCAAGTCCCGAGAACACACTCCTCAGAGACGCATAGTGTCCACTCGCTTGTGTCACAGACCGGATCGATTTGACCGGAAGTGACACGTCGGCGACGAGTTTGACGGCGGCGGCGGCAATCAGGGTTGCTGGAGGAGGGTTAGGCGCGGGCGGCAATCGGGGTTGCCGGGGCGGGCGGCAATCGGGTTGTCGGGCGCGAGCGGCAATCGGGGTTGCCGGGCTGTTGGGAATGAGGAAGAAGAGGAGGAAGGCGGCGGCGCACGTGAGGGCGACGCGCGACGAGAGAGAGAGAGAGAGAGAGAGAGAGAGAGAGAGAGAGAGAGAGAGAGAGAGAGAGCGCTAGGCTTTGGAGAGCTGAAGCTGTTGGGTGTTACCCCTTTAATTTTTCTGATTAAGATTCAATTGATTACATCTCTCTTGTATTTATAGTCCTTGGAAGACTTGCATGAGAAGTAGATCTCCTCTTTATTTCCTCTATTTCTATTTTATTTCCCTAAACTGATTACTTGACGACGAAGATGATGGCGAGGTGGGCGGCGATGGCGCCCAACCCTAGGGTTGTTGCGTGAAGGGGTCTGGGGGCCCATCTGGTCCTGGCACGTGACAGCTTGCTTAAGCGATAATCCACCTGTAATGATTGTTGAATTTTTTGAGCAAAATTAACTTCACGTGAGACAAACTTAACTTGTGTATACTTTCTTCTCACCGATATGATAGATGTGGAGGTGATATGCAATATAAAGATACGTATGAGCACACAAGAGTCAAGAGGGTTTATGGGATTGGTGCTAGTTGCATGCTTTTTATAATAAGATTAACTCCATTACTGATTCTATCTTCTGCCTGGGAACTACATCTAGCGGGCACGCACTCAACCTCTCATACCCCCGCTAGACACCATTCAAAGTCCTTGAGGCTCTACCCCCGAGCGATAAATAGGCCAACTATTGGTTAGGGTTTTATTCGAAAGAACATGGTTCGAAGGCATTGTCCAAATACCTAGACCCACTTGAATCCCCATCACTTTCGGGAGCTTGGGCCAATCGAACAAATGTGGCATGGCAAGAGACATCCAAAACGCTTCACTCGAGTTTGTCTCATGAGAGGATTTTGAGCAGACGGTCGACCTAACCGAGATTTCAAATCTCTTGTTAGGCACAAGCTACGAGAGTTGAGACTACTATCCGACACCTACGCAATAGGGCGCTACAAAGTTGTCCCCTACCCTAGTGACATGTTACTTGCTTGCTTTAACAGGGGGGGCATGTGCCCCCCGCCTCTATGAAACTCCAAATCATTGACGTAGAACACAAGGGTAGGGCGAACCGAGGACAAGTGGATTGAGTTGAAGACAAGTGGAGCTATCATCCATGACCATCAAAGTGGAGCAAGGAAGACATCACAATGACTTAAAGACAATGACGGTATCTAGAGAGGCCACTTTCCTTGGCGGCCAAGAACTTAGAACCACTTTTTGTACTCCCCTTCCCTTCCTTTCCCAAGATACAAGCTGAGGGCGTCAGGCGCCATAGAAGCATTGAATAGTAGCAATAGATGAATTAGGGAAGAAAAGAAACCCTTTGCTCGTATACCCCCATTTTTTGGGAACTATTTCTTAACCATTCTAATACGAGACAAAATATTTTGCTTGACGTAGGGCTCACTGTCCGAACCGGGATAAACCCTCTCATGTCTTGAGTGCTACTAATCACGAAAGTCCACACATTGACCCTCCAATCATTAGCCATGGTTACGAACCACAAAAAAGAGGGATATTAGTGCTTCCAACATTGGGTTGTCAATCATTAGCCATGGCATCGATTAGAGACAAACAAGACACGTGACTGCGATTAGTGACAACGTCCGAGGAAGGTGGCGGCAAAAGAGGCGCTACGTTGTTGAAGGTGTGGGAGGCGGACACGCTCGAACAAGGGATGAAGATGACACTAAGACTAGCGACGGTTGCCCATTGTGTGTCTATTGTGTGAGGGCGGTGGCAATGTGAGGAGAATCCCACAAGAACAATCATGAGCACCGATTGTGGATTCACAACACGTGTCCATGTGTATGTGCCCAACGAAGAAGGAATTTCTTGTTTTTATTTGTAGCTATTTTTTTCCTAAATTTAAACAACAAATCCTATATGTTAGATGCATGGTGAAATCTCATGTTTGGTTTTGGAAATTGATGACACACTTGTGGGACTAATCCTTCGCTCTGAGTGATGACTTGATATAGGATTAGGTGGTTGACGTGGAGCATGATGAAGATGAACATGGACAATGTCGGTGGACTTGATGGATCGTCAAGCTCGTGATCGGCTTGAGAGGAACCCGGGAGATCAAGGCAAAGGTATCTTGATAGGGTTTTTCTTTCGGTGATCAAGACATGATAGAGCGTGTGATCACATTATAGGATAGATAGCCGACTATCAAGAGGGAATGCCGCGACAATCCTTTGGTGAAGTGCTTCTAGGTCTAATTGACTTGCATATTGCATTTAGGACAATGAGAGCACTAACTTCGATCTTGCCTAACTTATCGACGAGCTAACATGCATGATAACGTGATCATCTTCGATGTGTTGGCAACATATGGCAAGAGGCGAAGCAAGGTTGAAGCAAAGGACAACAACAACTTGAAGATATCTTTGAAACCGGGCGACCGGACGCGATGAAGCGCGTGATCGGACGCACCGGCCGGTGGCTCGTCCGGTCGCGTCTGCGCGCAGAGCCCCCTGGCCGGGTTTTGGCCGGACGGGGGGACCGGACCGACCGGACGGATGCCGGTGCTGCTCGGCCGAAGCGGTGACCGGACGCGGCGGAGGGCCGCGGTTGTGGGGCGAAGCTTGTCGGTTGTGACCGGACCGCGTGATCGGACTCGCGACCGGACTTCGGTTGGTGAGTCCCGGTCGGCGTCCCGGCCGATCTGCGCAGAGAGCCTTTTTCAAAGCACAACGGCTCCATTTCGTGAGGTGGGCTATATATATTTGGATGGCCGGTTCCTAGCCCTCCTCCTTGCACATTTGAAGCTTCCAACTTGCTATTGAGCTTGTGAGACTCCTCTCTACTCATCTCTCCATCCCTAACTCAAATTTTTGGTGAGATTGAGAGTGATAGAAGTGCATTGCTTGCATCGGTTGCATCTAGAGGCACTTCATCCTTGGAGAAGCCGCGGGATTCTTGTTTTCTTGAGAATTTGCCCGGTTCCCTAGCGGCTTGGAGCAAGAGGCGGTGTTGAGCTCGATTGAAGCTTGTTCGAGGCCACACCGGTGGTTTGTGAGGGGTCGTTCCTTATCCCACGGGAGATTCGTGAAAGGAGCACTAGTGGATTGCTCGTGGCTTGTTGTACCCCCTCTTGTGATTGGTGTGCTTGAGCTCCAACGGGGATTTGGCACCGCCATTGCTTAGCAACCATCAAGTGGGTTTGTCGCCACAACGGGGACTAGCGTCTTGAAGCAAGCACGTGAACCTCGGTGAAAAATCATCGTGTCACTTGTTCTTGCTCGTTGGAGATTTCTTGGTGATCACGGTGATTGGCTACAACCTCGACACTACACCGGGTGGTATTGTATTCTAGCACTCCTTCGCATTTCTTTGGTAGTATATCTTGTTAGGGTGCTTAGTGTGAGTAGCTTGCTTAGTTAGCTTAGCCTTGTTACCTCCTAGTGGTAGAATTAGTTAGTATATCTTGTTCACCTAGGAGTAACTTAGCAACCTAGCTCTTGAGTGTGATTAGAGATCATAGAATTGCTAGTATTGTTAGGAGGCTTGCATAGCTAGCTTGAAACATTGCTTAATTGCTACGCCATCTTATTTACTAATCGGTTTGCTTAGTGTTGTTGCAAGAAATTTTAATAGGCTATTCAACCCCCCTCTAGCCATTAGGACCTTTCACATGGGCATGGACATATGTCGTGAATCCACCATGGGTACCATGGTGGCATCTTTCCTCCTGAATTTTTTTCAGTGGTGACAGGTGATTCTCTGTGAGAATATAGCACAATGAGAACTAATAGAACATACAGCCAAAGAAGATAAGTTTTGCTTGTCAATAACTTTCGTGCTACTCACTCCGTCCCACTGAGTTTGTCACCCAGTATTTCGTGCTATCTTTTTCCAATGTTTCGTCTTATTCAAATTTTTGCATAAATATAATTTATTTTGTTGTGACTTATTTTATCAATAAAGATACTTAAATATTGATTAATTTATTTTATGATCTGCATAAATATTTTTGAATAAAACGGATGGCCAAACATAAAATTTAAAAAGTCAAAAATGACAAACTCTATGGGACGAAGGAAGTAGCACAAAGCCTCATATATAACTTGCCACCCCAGGCTACAATGGATCCGGATCCTTCAATCATTCATGATGTCACACATATACTACTAGAACACACCAAATACAATGGCACCATCAATCAAAACAGCACAAAAGTTTGTTCAGAGGACTCATCATAGTAGTGTACATGGACGACACATCAGCAGCCAATTAAATGGAAGAAGCGCTAGAAAACAAGATTCACCTGAAAACCCATCCAGATTCATTGAATCCAACCAGGCCAGAACGTGCCATTTATTAACCACCTCATGACAGGCCCCAGCCTCACTCTCAAAGCGAAAATTCAGAGCCAAGACACGCAGCTCATCTCATCACAGCCTCACAGAGCAACGTGATCGCCATGGGTGGCCTCACCATGGACCAGGCCTTCGTGCAGGCCCCCGAGCACCGCCCGAAGCCCACCGTGACCGAGGCCACCGGCATCCCGGTGATCGACCTGTCGCCTCTCACCGCCGACGGCGGCGGCGACGTGGACGCGCTGGCCGCCGAGGTGGGCGCGGCGAGCCGGGACTGGGGCTTCTTCGTGGTGGTGGGCCACGGCGTGCCCGCGGAGACCGTGGCGCGCGCGACGGAGGCGCAGCGCGCCTTCTTCGCGCTGCCGCCGGAGAGCAAGGCCGCCGTGCGGAGGAGCGAGGCGCAGCCGCTCGGGTACTACGAGTCGGAGCACACCAAGAACGTCCGGGACTGGAAGGAGGTGTTCGACCTCGTACCCCGCGAGCCACCGCCGCCGGCCGCCGTCGCCGACGGCGAGCTCGTGTTCGAGAACAAGTGGCCCCAGGATCTGCCGGGCTTCAGGTGCCGAAACTTACTTATCCTTTGATCATAAAGTGTTTTTGTAACAATAATTGAAGAACATGCTGATCCGATGGATATTTTTGCTTGGCTGCAGAGAGGCGCTGGAGGAGTACGCGAAAGCCATGGAGGAGCTGGCGTTCAAGCTGCTGGAGCTGATCGCCCGGAGCCTGAAGCTTCGGCCGGACCGTCTGCACGGCTTCTTCAAGGACCAGACGACCTTCATCCGGCTGAACCACTACCCTCCGTGCCTGAGCCCGGAGCTGGCGCTGGGCGTGGGGCGGCACAAGGACGCGGGGGCGCTCACCATCCTGTACCAGGACGACGTCGGCGGGCTGGACGTCCGGCGGCGCTCCGACGGCGAGTGGGTCCGCGTGAAGCCCGTGCCCAACTCGTACGTCATCAACGTCGGCGACCTCATCCAGGTGTGGAGCAACGACCGGTACGAGAGCGCGGAGCACCGGGTGTCGGTGAACTCGGCGAGGGAGAGGTTCTCCATGCCCTACTTCTTCAACCCGGCGAGCTACACCATGGTGGAGCCCGTGGAGGAGCTGGTGAGCGACGACGACCCGCCCAGGTACGATGCGTACAACTGGGGCGACTTCTTCAGCACCAGGAAGAACAGCAACTTTAAGAAGCTCAGCGTCGACAACATCCAGATCGCGCATTTCAAGAAGAGCCTCGTCTTATAGCTATATAGGAGCCTTAGGATCCAATGCAAACCACCATTGCCATGGCCATCCAGGTGACCGGCCGTCGTCTTCAGATTCAGAGAACCACCATATGCATGTCGCCGTTCTCGTGGTGGAACAAATAATGTGTGTGATGCTGTGTGTAAACAATAAACAACATGGATGTGAAGATGTGTGATGAACAATCGCTCCTACTTTGGTGCGTGTTTGGGAATAATAACAGGCTTGCATTATTCTGAAGGTCTGGTTTATTTGGCTAGGTGTTCATTTGGCTGACGACGAATAAAAGTCACCCAACCTAACGCAGGCACTGAACGAACGGATCTTCTTCTCACGACGGTGACCCGTGACCATCCCTGCACACCTCAGCAGCCTCCACTGCCATCATGGACGACGCCTTCGTGCAGGCCGCCGAGCACCGGGCTGTGTCGCGGCTGTCGCCCATCCCGCAGGCCACCGGCGTCCCGATCATCGACCTGTCCCCGCTAGAAAGTTCGACGCCGGGGGCCGTGGACGCGCTGGTGGCCGAGGTGGGCGCGGCGTGCCGGGACTGGGGTTTCTTCGTGGCGGTGGGGCACGGCGTGCCGGAGGCGACGGTGGCGCGGGCGGCGGAGGCCGGGCGGGCGTTCTTCGCGCTGCCTCCGGAGCGCAAGGCGGGCGTGCGGCGCACCGAGCGGGCGCCGCTCGGGTACTACGACGCCGAGCACACCAAGAACGTCCGCGACTGGAAGGAGGTGTTCGACATCTTCCCGCACGAGCTGCCGCCGCCGCCGCTGACGCAGGACGACGACGACGACGACGAGCTGGTGTTCGTCAACAAGTGGCCGGACGACGGCGACCTGCCGGGGTTCCGGTAGCTCTCTTTTTCTCTCTTCTCGCCTCCCTCCTCTAGCTCTCGGTAGTAGGTGACTCGATCGATCTGTCTCCACCCACCACCACCACCGTTGACTCTGTTTCGCACGCACGCACGCACGCAGAGCGGCGCTGGAGGAGTACGCGGCGGCGATGGAGGAGCTGGCGCTGAAGCTGCTGGAGCTGATCGCCCGGAGCCTGCACCTGAGACCCAACCGGCTGCAGGGCTTCTTCGGAGACGCCGGGCAGACGACGTACATGCGGATCAACCGGTACCCTCCGTGCCCTCGGCCGGACCTCGCGCTCGGCCTCGGCCGCCACAGGGACAGCGGCGCCCTGACCATCCTGCGCCAGGACGACGACGTCGGCGGGCTCGACGTGCGGAGGCGGCCCGACGGCGCGTGGGTGCGCGTGGAGCCCGTCCGTGGCTCGTTCGTCGTCAATGTCGGCGACATCATTCAGGTGTGGAGCAATGACAGGTACGAGAGCGTGGAGCACCGGGCGTCGGTGAACTCGGAGAAGGAGAGGTTCTCCATCCCCTACTTCTTCAACCCGGCCATGGCCACTCTGGTGGAGCCGTTGGAGGAGATGGTGAGCGAGGAGAAGCCGTCAAGGTACCACGGGTACACTTGGGGGACTTCTTCAGAACCAGGAGGAGAAGCAACTTCAGGAAGCTGGATGTCGGCAACATCCAGATCGAAAATCTCAGGAAGAACAAATGAAATAAAGGCGAAACCAACTTTGTTAAGGTCCATCAAGTCTGCCCGTGATAAAAAGAAACATTTGGCAATCGTTTTTCTTTTTTTGGCAAATCACTCCATGCGCATAGTGTGACTGTGACTGTGACACACTTTGTTTGATGGGTGTTCCTAATCGCTTTTAGTTTACAACTACAGATGAACTCTGCTGATACTATTGATCCTTGGCTTCACAAATAGATTCCAGTTCAACTCTCAAAAAATATATTTGAGTTACTGCAATCATTTGGTTTATTCGATATCTGGTTGAGATGAATGACTCCTTTTTTTTTTTCGCCGGTTTTTCATTAAGAGGGGGAAACCAAATTCAAATACAAATAGAGGCCTAGATGCTGAGTGGACATCAAACGCAAAACAAAAGCAAAACGAACAACTAATCTATTGGAAGTAAACTAGGTGATTACATGATGAACATACTTTGCGACCAGACTGGGAGGACAAAGAGGTCTTCAGGCTGTGACGCGCCGCGACAGGCGGCGCGGAAGGTGCGTGACTTCGACCGTGGCGGCGTGGTGGGAGACGCGCCCCTAAGGCGGAAGCAGCTGGCCGGTGGGAGGCACGCAAGCACGCGCTTGAGCATGTCGTCGTGGAGGTCAGCAAGGCCGGGCGCCGTCGCTTGCGCTTCTTGCATCCGGCAGCTCCTTCCACCGTGGCCGCCATGGCCGACCGCCGGCGCTACGATGCGATGGGAGAGGAGAAAATGGAGAGGGACCCATAGTTGAGAGAGGGATAAGGGATCCTACATCTAGGGGGATGTGATTATAATTTGAGGGGCATGCAAAATAAGGTCGATTTAGGGGCTCCACTAGAGTTGGAAGTTTACCCAAACTCTTAAAATTTAGAGTAGGGACCCAAGAAGGCCTCATTGGAGATGCTCTAATAGTTTATTTTTAAAAATAAAATCGCCTTCTCTTTTTTTTTCACTCGAAACCAATTTGAGGGTTTTTGTGTTTTTGTTTTTTCACAAACCAGAGGCAACTCGTAGCAAGAATAATAATAATAAAAAAGATAAAAATGATAAGAAAAAATTTCCACAAATTGTATTTCTAAAAAAAAGTTCGGGCAAACACAAATCCACCTACACTCCACCAGTCGCCCTAGGGCAAAAAATACCGAGAACCTAAAACCGAATCGAAAAATACCGAATGCTGACGAAAAATAACGAACCTAAGAAAATCGGTTCTCAGGTACCAAATGTTCCGAGGTAAATTCGGGAAATTTTCCCGATTACATACAGGCCCAATACAGATGCAGCCCACTAACAAGCCGAACCCTAGTCTCCTGCTGGCCCAGTCCATCACCCACGGGGCCATCTCCACTTCTCTCTACGCCGCTGTTCGCCTGTTCCCAGCCTAGCGCGACGTGAGCGCATCGCGTTCCGTCTCCGCCTCCGTAGCTCCGCCTCCGCTACATATCCGCGCCGCCACCATCCCCGATTCCCTGGCCACCGGGCCGCTCCGCCGCGGAACCGCGTCGCGCCAGCACCTAGGAGCAGCAAAGCCTCAGGCGGCCTTGTCATCCTCCCCGACCGACTGCCACACGCCACCTCAAGGAGCCAGCAGGCTCACGACGTCACCGTTGTTCACACCCGGAGGCCAGAGACAGCGCCGGTGTGCCGTCTCCGCGGGCGGCTAGGCTCTCCGAGGACGGAGGGCCCCCACCAAAATCTCCGGTGGGCGGCGGGTCAGAGCCAGAGCTCCCAAGTCGCACAAGCACCACCAAAACCCCCGCGCCGCCGGCCACGGTCACGAGCTTAGCAACCCTTGCACTCGCTAGGCTATTTACTGGGTGATCTGTGTGCCGCATTCGCGCCGGAACACAGGACGAGGCAATGGCGTTCACGACGCTCGGCGGCGGCGGCTGCGGGGCAGCTTCGGTGCGGTTGGTTCCCCAGGTCAGTCAGTGGCAGCGATGCTTTTCTCCTCCCTTTTCGCCTTCCTGTTTTGACTTTCTACTAAAAAAAAGAAGTCCACGGTTCGGAACCCTGTCCGGGGCTGTCGCCCTCGTTCGCCTCACTGCCACCTCGCCCTCGTTCGTTGCCGGGAGCAGGCCACGGTTCTTGCGGCCGAGGGGACGGGATGCAGCAGCCGCAAGCGCAGACGATGGTGGCCTCCTCGGCCGCCGGAATCACCTCTGGGCAGATCCAAAAGGTTCTTCAATCTGTTGTGATTTGTGACTGAGCCCTGTTTACCTTGGGTGCTCGAATGGTTCTTGAGCTTCGAATTATTGATGATACGTTTCCGCAGTGCTGAGCCACTGTGCCTCATTGCCATGCTTTTTTGCCCAGAAAACACTACTCTATTACACGGAAAACTCTGCATTGTCAACCTGAATGCTCACAGCCTAGCTGTAGCTTATAGTTTCTCTGTTGTCCGTGCATTTTTGAGCTTGGACAGTGTCTTCCTGTCCTACCAAGGTGATATTTGTTACAGTGGGTAAACCTGTCCAGTGGGCGAGCAGGCGGTTTGGCCTGTGAACCGTGTTTGTCAATAGTGGATCTAGTACTGTCATTGGATTGGGTGCTACTGGGGAAGCGTGGTTTTGGATGGCACGGTTCTAGAGACTCAATTCAACTCTTGTTCATGACATACAGGATTGGGTATGTTAGGTTGAGATGTTCTATCACAGTTCATGACATACAGGATTGGATTAGGCCTTGTTTGGTTCCATGGGACTAGAGACTAGTCGCATTTAGTCCCTAAACTACCAAACATGACTAAAAGAGGTCCCTAGTCCACTAGTCTCTCAACAGGAGCTAATTGGGACTAATGGTCATGTCTAGTCCGTAGTCCCTAGTCCCAAGAATCCAAACACCCCCTTAGTTTTCCTTCAATTATTCGGTCAAAAAAAAAGTTTTCCTTCAATTAGTCATGTTAACATCAACAATGATAGTATTCTCTGACTTCTAGTTACAGTGACTTGGTGGTCATAGTGAGCAATTCTTTGCTCCGATTATGATATTGTTCGCAGTTTCAACAAACTACATTATGTTACTATATGGACCTGACACTGAGAAGCATTAAATACTTCTTTTTCTGTGCAGAATAGAATCCTTGGATCTAATCATTCGAAGCCTTTTGAGGGTATCATACTCAAAAAACCTCAGCAGGTGAATTATTTTTTTTTATTTTCTAATAGTAAGATTCTGAGGTGTATATGAAATGCTAATGAAAACGGTACTCTGCTTTAGGTTGGATCCTTGCCCCTCCGTGTGAGGGGATCCGTTGCTTCTTCACCGTGGAAGCTTTTCTCCCCTAAGGCAGCAGCCCCTAAATCAGGGGATGGCATACACATTGCAGTGCTAGGGGCCAGTGGTTATACTGGAGCTGAGGTTGTCCCATCATTCTGATCTCATTTTGTATGAGGATTTTTGTTCATGGTTCCTTTTTGCTAATGTTGTTGCTATGCTTTTGTTAACAGATTGTTCGGTTTCTAGCGAACCACCCTCAGTTCCATATAAAACTGATGACTGCAGATAGAAAAGCTGGTGAGCAGTTTGGATCTGTATTCCCTCACTTGAGAACGCTGGTGAGAACTTATATTCTCTCTTCCCCTCTATGATCTTAGCCTAGTTATATCAAGAAGCAACTAAACCTCTGGGCTGTGCTACATTTACTTGTTATATCATGAGAACTTTATTTGTTATGTACTTATGTGTGTCAAAATCATAAAATATTGTTGTTTTTCTTTTGATTTGCAGGATCTGCCAACATTAGTTGCAATAAAAGACGCTGACTTTTCAGATGTTGATGCCGTTTTTTGTTGCTTACCACATGGCACAACACAGGTTTGTTTATTGCTATTATGTTTTTACCTTAAATTCTTCATATATTGATTGAATTTGTTAATACAATACTATCATAGATTCTTGTACAACATGTGGAGCACTAGATTTTAATAAATTTTACAATGCACTGCCTAATTATAATATTTTTACCAGGAAATTATTAAAAGTTTACCCCGACACTTAAAGATCGTTGATCTCTCAGCGGTATGCTCTGCACACACTATATTTACTTCTCTAATATGGGTAAAGTCTTGATTGTTGTTGAGAAACTATTGCTTACAGGACTTCCGACTCACGTGACATCAATGAGTATGCTGAATGGTATGGCCATTCCCACAGGGCACCAGAACTACAGGTTTCTTACTACACTCTCCATTTCAAAATATAGGGTGTCTTAGAAGTTAAATGTCAAACATTTTAAACTTTGACCATCAATTAGTCAAAATTTATGTATGATTCATCAAATCATCGATAGGTTCATATTTTACATATGTGTTAGTAAGTTTTTTTTTTTTTATTGAAACAATTTCTCGAATACGCAAGAGAGCTGCATATCGTTGTATTAATAGAAGAGAAAGGAGTCATACAGAAACCCCCCCCCCCCACCCACACACACAACACCAACACATCTCCACTTATTGACTGGAACTAATCATGCTTGAAATGAAAGACATGACCAGAGACCCTTTAAACACCATAAAAAAAGCTGTGTGCCGAGGACAGTCCCTTAGCACCAGCCAAAGACCATAGAAGGGCTTCCTCCCGAGCAAGGTTCAAAGCTGTAGTTTTTATTGAAACAATGTGTTAGTAAGAATGTAAGATGTTGCATTTGTAGTAATTTGATTATATTATTAGAGAAATCAATAGTCAAAGTATACCATGACAGGCCTTTTTAAATACTAATGCTCCTTATATATAAAAGAAATAGATGGACTGATTTTCTGTTTAGCTTTGCCTAGCAACTAGAACTGCCTTTGCTATCTTGGCACTTGAGTTGTCATCAATTGTTCTTTATGATTTGTGCTATTGATGTCTTGACGTCTTGTATGATACTACTTCTAAATTCTAAGAATTAGGTTTGGTTTTCATAGATTTTTGATGGTTCTGTTTGTGGCACTATGTTATATTTCTTAGAATTTATATCTTTATTACTTTAGCCTTTTTCTCCTTTCAGGAAGAGGCTGTGTATGGTTTAACTGAACTTCAACGAGATGACATAAGAAATGCACGTCTGGTAGCAAATCCAGGGTGTTATCCCACATCTATTCAACTTCCGCTTGTTCCTTTGGTAAAGGTGAGGTTTAATAGAAGTTTCTTGACATCTTACACATATCTATGTTAATATTTGTAAATTTAGATAAAGTTACACTAAGTTATGTCATAGAATTGAATTGACAAAAGCAAAATCTTTATGTCTATAGTATTCTCAATATCTAGCTTTTTCCTTAAGCTGTTTTGTTTGCTTTGTAGGCAAAACTGATCAAGCTGACCAACATTATCATTGATGCAAAATCTGGGGTCAGTGGTGCAGGTTCGTATTTAATTGAGACAATCGATTTATTTTCTATTTCTGCTTCAACATTAAATGATTTGGTCTCTAAAACATGTTTCATTTTAGGACGTGGGGCTAAGGAAGCAAATCTTTACACTGAAATCGCTGAAGGTATCCATGCTTATGGGATAACAAGCCATCGGCATGGTAATATTTATACTCAACTAGCCATATTAATGCTTTGATTACATTTGTTGGGTTAGTGATATATATCTTACCTCATTAACAAGTTGTGATTAAAATAATGACAGTTCCTGAGATTGAGCAAGGACTTACAGATGCTGCTGAATCGAAAGTTACTATCAGCTTTACTCCACATTTGATGTGTATGGTAAGCACTTAATTATACTTATCCTTTTACTTGCTAAATTCAATAGTCACTTTTGTAAAATTCGATAATCATTTCTACTGGTATTTAACAGACACGTGGGATGCAATCTACTATATATGTTGAATTGGCATCTGGAGTGACTCCCAGGGATTTGTATGAACACCTGAAGTCTACTTACGAGGTTTGTTTACTTAGCCATGTAGGCTGAATTATGTCAGCTTAGGAAGGACCATAATTTTTCAGATTTTGTAGTGTATGGAGAAATATACTCTTGTTAGTACAGAGTTCATTCATCACTGCATCTTTTCAGGATGAAGAATTTATCAAGCTGTTACATGGTAGCAGCGCTCCTCACACAAGCCATGTTAAGGGATCAAATTACTGCTTCATGAATGTCTATGATGATAGAATTCCTGGAAGAGCCATCATCATCTCTGTCGTAAGTGCCTTCAGTCAACTTTACCACACATAAGTATATAGTAACAATAATATCACATACTTAAGATGCATGTAGTCCTTACATGCTATGTTTCAACTTTGCAGATAGATAATCTCGTGAAGGGAGCATCTGGTCAGGCTTTGCAAAATCTTAATTTGATGATGGGACTGCCTGAGAATATGGGGCTGCAATACCCGCCCCTGTTCCCTTGATCTTTTGTGCCAATATCTATGATTACATTATTTAGGAGTATGAAAACCAATTTATCGTTACTGTCAAGAGGCAAGGAGCCCCACATTAGAATTCAATCAAGTCGAAGTTAGTATAGCTTCGCCTGTGTTGTTTTATCTTTATTAAGAGAATAACGATAATGACAATTTAGCAGTAGAATGGTAGTATGAGCAGCTTGGTTCCAATAAAATCATAAGCCTATATACATCTTGTACCCACAATGTTGTTTGCTATTTTGATCATGAAATCAATATTGAGTTTGAATGCAGTTCTGAAACATCAGATATCCTTGGCATCACTGGATGTAGTTATGGTGTCTTTTTATTATGTCCAAGCAAACTTTAGCCCATTACAGTTGTACTTTGAGAATATTGAAATGTCTCTTAGTATAATTCTCAAGTCTCTCAGTATAATTCTCAACTGCATGGACCATAGCTTTTCTATGGGCCCTGTTTTTTGGAACTACTTTAGTTTTAGGAAAGCCAGCTTTTTCAGCACCTTCCCACAATAGCCACCTATTGGAAATTCTAGAGCCTAAAAAGCTATTCGTTTGGTGCATAGACTTTCTCCTCCAACTTTCATGCCAGCCTCCATGGCCAGATCTCGTGGATCTCAGTGATGAAGATGAAGGGAAGCTTGTGGGTGTTACCTTTGGGAGGAGAGGCCTTACGAGGTGAGATTTTTTTTTTTTTTTTTTTTGGGGGGGGGGGGGGGGGTGTGTGTGTGTGTGTGGGGAGTTCATCAAGCAGCGTTGAGGCCACGAACGGCAAGGAGGCGAAGGTGATGGGTGGATGTGGAGGACAGGGCAGCGGCAGAGGGGAGGTCAGGGTGGAGGAGAAGGTGGGGCCAGAGAGGAAGTCAGAAGTGGAGGAGAGGCAATGGGTGGCTCTCTTGGGAGGCGTGGGCTACGACGAGCATGAAGGCGCGGCTGCAATGGGGAAGGAATTGTGGGGGGGGAGGGGGCGCAGGGATGAGGACGAAGCCCGTGCTAAAAGTAGCGACAGAGAAGCTTGGCATTTGGGGCAGCCTTGGCTTATTTATGATGAAAAACTGCCTGAGAAGCAGATCCAAACTGGGCCATAGTTTTGCAAAGTCACTGGTTGGTCAGTGCTAATCTCTTCTCGACGATCATAGATGCCATAGATGACATGGTAATGCTGGTGGTTAGTTATAGCATTTTTTTTTTTTTGAAGACTATCATCATACTATGGTTTTCATGCAAGTCAAATTAGGCCCCATGTTTTCTTAAAATTATCTCGATTAAGCTGCAGTGTAGTTTTGCTTTTTGTGATTTGGGATAACTGTAGAGTTGAAGCTTGGTCCTTATGACATTTGTCACTTTAGGCTAGTCCTGATAGTGACCGAAAGGAATCTAGGTCCTGATAGCATGGTGAGCATGCTAGTCTGCCATCAAATCAAATCTTGCAGTTTATATATGACAAAAAGAAAAAGATGTCCTTTGTTTAACCTCAATCACTCCCTTGCTCTTAGAACCATCGATTGGTGCCATCCGGAGCTACAAAATGTATATTGGGGGCTATGTCAGGAGGTAGTTTTCATTTGTCAACTTTTATCATAAATTCTCAGTGATCTCTTCTTCGTTTGTCTTGGAACTTGTGACAAGTACAATTCTTACTGCTATTGAGTTTTGGATCAGGTTCAGAGACATCCATAAGCAAATTTACCGTGGCCAAATGTCAAGTGTTACATATACATATATAGCTAGGAGACTACAAGTAAATGCCAATGTTGTGTATTTCTTTATGATTAGCCAGCCCTTGACACCAAAATGGAACTGTAAACAAATTGGCACTATAAGCACAAGTAGACTTGCAGCGATGTAATAAACTAATAATATTTTGACTTGACCATCATTTGTGGCCCTTAGCTATTGTTTTTGCGAGTGGCTCTTCATTCTTTTAATTGGCACTGGATCTAGTTGAAGAATGCATCTAACAGTTGTTTCAGTTAAAATCAGTTGTGTTTGGTTTCTTCTGACTGCTGATCAAAGATGTTGTATATTGTTTGACTTGAAAAATGCAGTTGACCTTCAGTTTTTTTATGCTAGCCTTACTTCTATCTCAATATATAGTTTCTATAAATGTTGTTTTTGTTTTGTTTGATTTCTTGTGTTAACTGATGCTTATGAGTTATGATCTGTGCCTTTTTGGAGGTACATTGACATGGGCTCTATGAGAGCAATGCTCAGTTCCTGTACGGTCCAAAAAAATAAATGTTATCTGAAGTCTTATTAGTAATGAAATGGTAGACTATTTAAGTCGAAGCTCTTCTTTTGTCCTTAAGTTAATAAAATGGTGGACTATTTATTATGGAACAATTTTGAAAGAAAAATGTTATCGATTTAAGTTAAAGTTGATGCCATCCATCTTAGACTTTTATAATTGTAATCTTGAAATTGTTCCATAGGGGTGTCTGCAGAGATGTGGTTCTGATGGATTGAAGTGATCTAACATCATGCAATGCATCTACACGGATCAATTATGCAGCAGCATATACAATTTATCATCCAATTGCAACAGACAGTCGACAAGCCTATTATGGGTATGTTGTTAACTTCATGGGTTTCTTTTTCTCACCTGTGCTTTTGTAGGTAGATTAATGTTACATGCAGCAGGAGGGGCTATTTTAATGTTTGTACATATATCTTGCTGTTAATTCTCGTTTTTCTAGTTGGCCATAGATACTAAGCTCCCTTATTGATTGCTGCTATAGCTAAGCTAACTTCTCTGGTGCATTTTTTAACTGGACTTCTCTGCAGCTTTGCTGCTGTGTAAAAACACCTGTAATGCTGACAACTAAGAAGCGAAGTTTCTTATTTAGAATGCAGTATAAATGTATGAAGAGCTTTTATTTACAGATCTTTATCATTTTTTCTTCTATGTCACATTATTGGTAAGTGAAAACTACTTGTTAGAAATTTTTGGTGCTGCTGCCTGAAACGTTAATTAACTAAAAACTGGTAATGCAACAGTTATTTTTTTTCTAACATTAGACATTTAGACATATCATTAAATAGTTGATATTTGAGTATGCCATTATTTCAAAAATTTGTGAAGAATCAAATCAAGGAACAGTATACAGAATCAAACATGTCATTGAAAGTGACATTATGTTCTTTAAGAAAACAGTGCTAGATAGAAAGCAAGGGACTCCCTCCTTTATTTCTTCAACATCCTTTTTTTAGAAAGTGTCCCTGCTTTATATTGAAAGTTCAAGTTCACAGAAAGGGTAAGATGGAAAACAAAAGAACAACATTGATCTGTACATGGCCATCACATTCATATAAAAGAACAGAACATGGACACATGTGCCTATTGAATTTGTTTCTATTGCAATTACATGAATTCGGTTTTCTCCTGAAGGACCCACTTTTAATACTGTTGATGGATGGGCAAAAAAGACTGTTTCTTGTTATCTTGTGTAGTTAACATTAGTTCATAAGGGGGATAACTAGGCCTTATGCTTTGCCAAGAGCATGAGAGATTGAGGGGTGAGACTCAGAGATAGCAGGGGATGAGATATTGGACCGATAACTTCATACTTGTTGATTGCTTGATTCTCGATTAGATTACATGGTAGTATATATAGAGGGGCTGGCGCCCAGCCCTCCAGTTCCTCTAGCTGGCGCCCAGCCCTTTAGCTCCTCGTTTCTCTCCCTTTCATTAACTCTAACCTTTCAACTGCTTAATTGCTATTAATAGCTAAACCTCAGCCGCCCTAAGAGCACTTCGCGGTCAGACTCTACCTCGTAGAGTCTAGTCCACAAGACATCACCCCTAGAAACCAAGCTCTCCAACGCAGCTAAGTTTAGAGTCCAACATAAAAATTTCTAACCAATCGTTTTTCTCTCCCATCCTCGGTAGCTCCAGATCATGTGCGGTCAGGTGTGCTGTGGCGCAAGAGCGCGAGGTCAGCGGCAAAGCGCCGCTGGACGTGTGATCCGCTGCAACAGTGGCCGATCTGCAACTGCGCCATCTGCTAGTGCAACTGCGCCATCTGCTAGCGTGAGGTCGATCCGCGACAAGCTAGATGAGCGGGGTCCTGCGGGGCATCCTGTGCCAGGTTCATACTGGCCTGCGTTTGCGTGAAATCCGTGGTGGCAGCGGCAGCTTGCGCGAAGCCGTGGCGAGCCTCGCGGCGGCTTCCGTGAGCTCCGCGCGACGGCACAGGCAAGCGCTGAGCTCTGTGGTGAGGCCGTGTATGCTCCACGGCGAGCCTGCACAACAAAATGCCAAATCGAGCTTTCTAAACAAAAATCCAAATCGAACTCCTTGTGCAGTCGTCTATCAAATGAGGGAAGACAATTTCGTGCCTTGAATGGCTCGGCTCCACCACCGATCTACAGTGAGCTCTAGGCTTCGAATTTCTTGCTCGGCTTCCTCCGCCACATGACGGGGTCGCGGCGGAGCCTGCGCTGCAGATGGCACTAAAGCGGCTGGAAGTCCGCGGGCGACGGCTGATCACCTGTGCCTGATGCCGTCGCCGCCGACGCGCCACGCCACGCCTCTCACCTGTCGCCCGGCGCCGCGGCGCAGGACAAAGCTGCGTTGTGGAAAGATTTGGCCGCACCAGATCTGGGAACGCCGGGAAGAAACGATGATGCCCCGCAAGAGCGCAGTGTTGGATTTGTTTCTTCGGTCTCCGATAGTTGCGTAGACGTCGGCGTCTAAATAAGACGCCATTTCTTAGTTTTTTTTTCCTCTCTCCTCAATAAATGATCTCGCCACATCAGCAAAGTGCCTACGTGGCGATGCAATTAATAGCTATAGACTCTATGATAGAGTCTCCAGACCGCGTGATTGCCCTAATGCTAGCCATTCACTTCTAAGGCTCCTCGGGCTGCTGGCCATCCCAACTCCCCATGCAGCTGCTGACCATGCATCTCCCCATGCGGCTGCCTGCCACCCATGACATCTTGTACCATGTAGAACACACCTAAATAAGGTAGGTAACAACTTAGGAATATGTTATAATGTCTTTTCAAAATTATTTTTGTTTCCAGAAGAAAGTTATTGGACTCCACCGGCAAACTTAAGTACTCCTAAGTTCACTTTGGCTTTGTCCTGACTTTTAAGTCAAAGAAAATATTATATTAACATCTACATGTTCAAAGAAATGCACTGTCAAAATATATTAATGGAGAATTTAATGAAACTAATTTGATGTTATGGATGTTGGTGCATTTTCCTGTAAACTTGGTCAAAGTTAGAGAAGTTTTACTTAGGACAAAAAAAAAGTGAAGTATAATGTGGAACACACGGAGTAGCTTTAGATCTGCCAGTCATCTACATGGATAAGTAATCCCTACTACCAATTTTCTTGTGAATGCAACAGCGAAACCACTTCTCCAAGCCCAATGTCCATGCATAATTAGTTGAGATTTTGTCCCTTCATGTACATTTAAGGGCTTCATAGATTAATCTAGAGTTCTTGATGCAATTTGGCTTCTCCACACATGAGTTATTTATCTTCCTTTTTGGCTATTATTTGTTCTTCATTTCTTTTCGTTTCAATGTATCAAGATTTCTATATTGTAACATTTGAAGGTGCCATAATGTTTCATACAACTGGAGCTATAAGAACAAGGTTTAAACAAACCTCTTGTTTTCTTTATTTTTTCCTTGCCAGCATTTAGCTATATTGTTTTATTTTGCCTCTTGATCCTCTGCTTGGAACAAAGAGGCAGGAAGAATAAGTCATTTTGGGTCACGAAAGGACACTTCAGAACTACAATCATTTTTTTAACTGCTGCTAGATCTGAGTCATGTGCAGCCCTTCTTTTACTATTGATGGGAAGCTCAGAATCAGATCACCCAATGATTTTGGTTTTTAGGCATTGCAATGCATCATTATGCAGGGTTACTAGAAGTTCACATGCTCTGTGAATTTTTAGATGTGTCAAAATCGGAAAAGAAAAGGGAAAAATGTTTTGAAACTGCTGTATCATTGAATCATAACTATGGCATCTTGGAATAGATTTCCTTGTTTTGTATAGTGTCTAGATCTTTATCGCATTGTTTTTAGCACCCAAGGAAAAGGTCCAATAAGAAAAGGGAAAGTTCTTTTGAAACTGCTGTGTTGTTGAATCATGACTATGGCATCTTGGAATAGATTTGCTTATTTGGCATTATTGCATTGTTTTTAGCACCCAAGGAAAAGATCCAATTTGGTACAGTTTTTATGTCCCAAAGGTTGCTATTTGATATCTTAGAAGTTCTAAGAATCTATCAAACAGAAATTCCTGCAATGGGCCAGCGGGCAAAAGTATTGGTGTTAATGTGAGGAGGTGATAACTGCTTGTTGGTTGTATTCCACAGTCCTTAAGGCCAGTGTCATAATAAAGGACGTTAAGACTTGAGTTCCATCCACCATGTTCGTGCAAGCCTCTCTGTTTCAGTATCAGTTTATTATCTTATTGTATTTTCTTTCCACTAATGTTCCAAATGATTTTGTAATGCCCCATCCTGTATTATTGTTAGGATAAACCCATGTACTCTTGGTTTTCAACATCAGACTCATTTTTTTCTGTCTCCATAATGCTTGAATGGTGGAGAAATCCCTTCAATCATTGTAAACAGCCTTCAGGCACTGGCCACTCTAACCTCTGATTTGCTTGACATACAAATCGTGATCTTTGATAAGTCACTATCTTGCCTACCAGCTAGCAGTTGACATTTTCTAACCTTATGATGTGCGGATCTGCAGACTAACACCTGGAGCTGTTGCTGTCACCACAGGTCATCCCCAGCCATGGTGATCCATTCTTTAGTGATGATTACATTTGAAAGTTCTGCAAGTCTTGTTGGTTTCCTCAACCTCGTCATCAGTATAAATCACCTCCAACAGCCCTTTTTTTTTTTCTTCACCAAGCACATCAAGGAGCATAGGGCCTCATATCACTTCTACTATCTTTCACATCCCATACTGATAAAAATGGAGTCTGGAGGAGTGATAACAGAGCCAAGCTGGAGTTCGCTTGATGTACCATCGCAGGCCGAGGAGTCGGAGATAATGGAACAGCTGTTTGGTACCTTCCCCTCCAATGGTGAGGAAGATCACCAAGTGTTTCCTTGGCCTATTCAAGCATCCAATTCATTTTATTTCCATTGCAATGCTAGTGCAAGTACATATAGCTCCATGTGTGGCAATGGTTCTGGTAGTCTCAGCCTTATTATGCCATCTGAACATGGGGGCTACTATTTAAGTGACTCCTGTGCTGCACCACTGCACTTAAACATGGTTCAGGATCAAGGTGCAGCTCTGTTCATGGATTCCATTCTTAACCCTTCTTACGGTAGCTGTGATTCAAGCTGTGATGCCCTTGGGGATTCAAGCATGAATCTGCTCGATACCATTGGTACTTCTGACAAGAGAAAGCACCTGGAACAAGGCAAACTGGATGGCCACACAAGAGTAAGTAATATTTGCAATTATTATTTTACAACTAAAATGCATAAGCATTGTTTTTAAATGAGTCCCAAATGCAATGTGAATGCTCATTTGATGAGGTTTACAAAATCCAGAGTCGGAAATATGCAAAGAAGTCTGATTCTAAGTGGGCCAAGATGGCCATGCAACGGGAAAATGGACAAAGCTTGAGTTCCTGCACCTTTGAAAATGACTCAAATGTTTCTCAAGGACGTCCTGTTTCTGATAATCTGAGTGGCAAGGCTCAAGCTGACCGCCGATCAGCAACAGAGTCTCAGAGCCTCTACGCAAGGGTATTATTCTAACTCACTGTTAAGGAACGATAAGTTTTTAACTGAAAATTCTATATTACTCATGCTGTTGTTAACTGGATTTAGAAAAGAAGAGAGAGGATCAACGAGAGGCTGAGGATATTGCAGAACCTTGTACCAAATGGAACTAAAGTAAGATTCTGAATAAAGCATCATTTACAATCACTATTGACTTCAAAAGAATTCACACAACACAAACTGCTATATTTCTGTCGTATTGCAGGTAGATATCAGCACTATGCTTGAAGAGGCAGTGCAGTATGTGAAGTTCTTGCAGCTTCAAATCAAGGTGAGGCCATCTGCAGTTTAGTTATGTTCCATTTTGGCATGGCCCATGGAAATGTGTCACTGAACTACTTTTTTTGTTACTCTCTGCAGCTCCTCAGCTCTGATGAAATGTGGATGTATGCTCCGATTGCATACAACGGGATGAACATTGGAATTGATCTGAACCTCTCTCGGCGTTGATAAACTTCTCCTAGCATGCTGGAGCTGCATAAAGTTTAGCATATTCTACTTACAAATTACAATACTACTCTGATTCCTAGAGTTAAGACAAACACTTTTGAAGTCTTTATTACTGACATGTTCCTGGTCTGATCAATAAGCCATTCTGGGTAATCCAAGCTTTTCGACGAAAATGAAGGTTGGAAACCTGTTCTTCAGTTTTTTTTTTTTGGGTAATCAGCCTGCAGTTACGGAAGAATTAGTTTGTATGCCCACAAGGATATGGCGAAAGATGTAGTTATTGTACACCGGGTGACGCTCTGAAATTTGTCAAGACAAGAAAGGGCAACCAGACTGTTGTTTCATTCTGTTTTTTGTTTGCTCTGGTAGCAAATTTCTGTGTTATGAATAAAATAAGGCAAATCTGTGTTGGGTTTAGCTGGCACTTGGGAGTTGGAGAGGTATAAAATGCAGTGTAGTTCTGGATCGTGCAACGTAGTGAAGGGTTGGTTAATTCATTATAGCTGTTGCAAATTATTTGTTGTCAAAACTCCAATTGTGGCTAGTATTGTTCATGAGAAAGCGTGGAATATCTTAGAGGATTATTCTATCTCAGTCATTGGGTGTAAGTGGAACGTTTTTATATGTGCCGGCTATTGACCATATGTAGGTGCAACTGCTTGTCTCATTATTATCATCTCTATAATAAGAACGGTTGCTAACCGTTCTATCCCAATTCCCAACTAACTGAGCATTCCTCCAAAAAAAACACAATAACTGATCACCTTATCAAGATAACAAACCATCTTCTGTTCTTGACACCGAAGTGATGATACTTCTTGAGCATAAAATGGATTGTCCGGCTTATCTCTAAACCTTGGCTTTATCTCTAGTATATTGTCAATGCTAATTGCTAAAGCTATGGTAACACTACGGTGGTGTCTAAAAATAAATCACAAAATTAAAATAAACCATAAAACTAAAAAAGAACCCACACTACGGTGGTGTCTAAAAATAAATCACAAAACTTAAATAAACCCTAAAACTAAAAAAGAATCAAACCTGCCGCCACTAAAAAAAAGTTGTTTGTTTTCTTCGAGAAGGCAAAAGGATCAACAACTCTTAGATGGCCTTTGCTAATGCCAATACAGCTTTCGGCATCCCATAACCTCACCTGTATAGAATGTCACAACACTCAAACAGAAAAAGCAGCACGAGCATGCATCTATGTGAAACATAATAATAAATAAAAAGCTGATAATATATAGAGCTTAACTCTGAACATGAACAGCCAACTAACATAAACATGTAGCATCAAAGTGAAGTTTCATCTCAAAAATGAATATAGACCGATCATATGCTAGTAAAACCGTCATTTTTTAGTCAAGTGTGTTCAAATTTGCCTCACCCAGTTTAAACACAATAAAGAAATGTATTAATTTTTTTTTCCAAGAGTCATCTAGGTGAAAAACATGAGGAGAATAAAGACAGAGATATCATAGTGGTAGAAAGTGTATCTCTACGACCAAATACTAGTTTCCCTACGGTTGGGAGGAGTAACTCTAGGGAAATATATAATTCACTAGAGCTTCCAAAAGTCGTAGGGAACTATCAAAACCGTAGGGAAACTCACAGTTTTCAGTAGTGGTAGAAGGTGCCGACCAACTATTGACCATATGTATGTAGGTGTAACTGATTGTCTCATTATCATCTCTATTAAAAAAAAGGGAAGACCAGTTGGCCTAGTAAAGAAATGTATTAAAAAAATTTCCAAGAGTCATCTAGGTGAAAAACATGAGTCCAGCTAGTCAAACGCCAGCGAAGTGGAGTGGGGTTTTCTCCGCCGCCGCCTTCGCCAGACCAGGGAAGAGGCGATTCGAGGCCGCGCAGGGGAAATCCATCCCCCACCGCGTCGGCGATGGCCGCCGCCGGCGTCGAGACCGCGACGGTCTTCCTGGAGACGAGCCTCGGCACCCGTCTCGTCGTCTCCTTCCCGGCCCGCGCCACAACCGTCGCCGACCTCAAGCGTGCGTGCCTCTCCCATCCTCCTCCCCTCTCTCCTCACTCTCCCCATCTGAGAAAAAAGGGAAAATTGGGCATCAAAAGATTGCATGTTTGGCATTAAAAGATCTGTTCTTGGCTATCTACCATTGAAAGATTACAACGTTATTTGTTTGTACCATTCCGTGAGCTTCTCCGTGAAAAGTTGAAACGTCCATGGGCGAACCGCGGTAAAGTTAAATTTGCTTGGGAACCATGGGCGGCGGTGGCATCATCAGAACCCGGCGGCCAGACTTCTGTCGCCCAAAATTGCCGGATTGGTGATGTCGCACAACTGACCCTACGACGCTGTAACACTACTAGTCTACTACTATGACATGCTAGATTAGTTTCCCCATAGATTCAGCTGTGTGTCCCGCTCCAGCTTCCTCAGGTAACGCAGCAGCTCGACGCAGGACTGCGGGCTGTTGCTGGCGTCTTGGTGCTTCTGGGCTGTCTGCGACTGCGCGTCCTCCAGGTCACTGAGGTAATGCAGCTGCTCGATGCCCGTCTGCTTTCCACTGCTGGTGCGCTGGGCTGCCTGCCACTGCGTGGCGCCGTAGCTCATGGCGAGTGGCTGAGCAGGCGTTGTGCTGTCGAAGTTGTCGCGGGCGACGAGGACGAGAAGACGCGGAGGAGGGCCCATTCGCGCCACGCCGACAGCCCCCGACAGCCTATGTGCACCAGGCCCGCACGGCGTCCCGGGCCGCGGAGCGCTCCACTGCCTCACGCCCGCCAGGAAGCTAATCAGGAGCTCGCCGACGCCTTTCGTCACTCCTGTGCATGGTGGCCGGGACTATGTCTCGGCAGTCACCTCACCTCCGCCCTCCTTGTCTGTTGTGTCTTGTGTTGTTGCAGCGCCTCTGCTGCTCTTTCTCTTCTCCCAGCCGTGCCTGCCCAGCGCGGCGACCGACCCAGCTGGGGGGAGGAGGTGTGGACGCCCTGTCTTCCTCTTGCATGGCGAGCTCCGGAAACCGTGGTCTAGATGATACTGGAGGACAACGACATCAGGATGGTGAAGCTGTTTGGCCGCCGACCCCAGCCTGATGGAGGCGCCGCCGAGCAGCAGCGTGGAGCCGTGGAGGTCATGGACTCATGTTGGCCATCCTCAACAACGCTCGACTCACGGCACGGCCAGGGACTGGGTGCATCGGGCGTCAGCCGCTACAACTACGACGGCGGCTGAACATCAAGTGATGTCCCGGCGATGACTAATGTGGCGTGTCGGGGTCCCCGTGCAGTCGTACAGCTTGGTCTCACCTCGCGAACGCTGCGGTGGTCAGGAGGGTGTCCTCGATGCTTGCGCTGCAGCCGTCGATGGCGGGCACCCGACGCCGGCCGCCGTCGAGGAGTGCCAGCGCCCGGCATCCCAGCGCCCTAACGGGCACCACCTGGCGAGGAACTTGCACTCTGAGCACGGAGAAGAGCTAGTGGCTGAGCTCCAGCCGAGCTGCCCGGCGTGCTATGAGCGTTGCTTGGCTTAGAAAACAGTCGGACGTTAGAAAAACTTACGGCAATGGTAAAATTCAAAGAAACATGATCTTTCTATGCTACGTAGCTAGAGGTGATTCTTTTAATGGTACATAGCAAAACATTGGATCTTTCAGTGGTACACATCCAATTGTCGAAAAAAATCGCCTTTTCCCCTTGTTGTTAGGGGTTTGTGGCGATTCCGTTTGCAAATCGATCTTTTTACATCTGCATTCCTCCTGATTTGTGATTTGTGCGGTATCACTGGAAAAAAAAAAAAAGCACGAACTGAACACCTGAACCCCAAATTGAACATGCAGGGCAAGTGAGCGCTGAGCATGCCTCTTGTTTCCCCGGACGGGCCAATCGCCCGTCGCATCCTTGCAGGTATGGTGCGGAATGACAATGTGGGTGTCAAAAGATCAATCTTTAGCCACCAATTTCGTTTTGGTTGCCTTGTTGATGAAATTTGGGCGAACCCTATTATGGACAATTTCGTTTCTTTTGGATTCATCCTTTGGCACTGTTTCATTTCGCAGATTGAGCTCGATGGTTCCTGGTTTCAGCTCACTGATTCCATGGTTGTGGAAGCTGCTTTTCGAGTGGGTCAAGGGGCCAAGGCGCCTCCTGGTTGAGGCCCACAAGCTTCCTTCTCATCCAGGTGCACGCAAAGGATGCCAAGTGTGGAACTGCTGATGATGAAGGAAATGCTGTCCTTTCTGTGTCCGCTAAGGACTCGTCGCCGTTCATGTTACCTTCTGCAGGGGCATCAAGAGATGGCAATCATGCCTCCGGCAGTGGTGTCAGTGACACCCTACAGGTGAAGAACCAGCAGGATGAAGTTCTTGAGGTTGCTTCATGTCAGCGCGAAGATGGAATTACTCTGCCTCAAGAAAGTTCAGATTCAGATATCAATCTAGCCATTGGTGACGGCGACACTGGCACCCCACTGGCAAACCCGGAGGACAAACCTCAGGAATGTCTTGAGCATGTCTCTCGCCTTCTTGAAGATGGAATCGCCATGTCTCAACATTCTGATTTAGCTACAGTTGACAGTGACAGCTCACTGACAAACCAAGATAACAAACTTCAGGGATGTGTTGAGCATGCCTCTGTTCAGCTCAAAGATGGAATCACCATGCCCCAAGAAAGTTCACATTTTGATTCAGCAACAGGAACCAATAAAAGCCCACTGCCAAACCAGAAGGACAAACTTCAGGGATGTCTTGAGCATGCCTCTGTTCAGCTCAAAGATGGAATCTCCATGCCCCAAGAAAGTTCATATTTTGATTCAGCTGCCAAACAGGAGGACGAACTTCAGGGATGTGCGGACCATGCTTCTGTTGAGCTCCAAGATGAAATCACCATGCCTCAAGAAAGTTCAGATTTTGATTTAGGAACAGGCACCAATGACAGCCCACTGCCAAACCAGGAGGAAAAACTTCAGGGATCTGCTGAGGATGCTTCTGGTCACCTTGAAGATGGAATTACCATGCCTCAGGAAAGTTCAGATTTTGATTTAGCAGCTGGAGGCAGTGACACTCTACCAATGGACCAACTGGACAAATTTCATGATGGTGGTAGAACTACCATGCCTCAAGAAAGTACAGATCTTGGTGTAGCAGAAGACAAAGAGAACGATCATGCTGGGGATCAACAAAAAAGACATCATAATGGAGCCAAGAGGGACGAAACGGTTTAGGGAGGAAGACGAAGCTGACAGAAGCATCAATGTGAATTGTGATGACAATCTCTCCCATTTTGTTAGCCCCACACCTAAGCTCGTGTCTGAGAAAAAGAGCCGTATGATTGAGCAAGCAAAACTGGACAGTGCCCCCTTGCTCTATAATTTGGAGGATTCCTCACATGGTTTATTGGAAAAGCCCTCTGGTGGCCAGAAGGAACAATGGACATCTGGTGTGTGCATTGAAGGAAGCATCAACAATGGACCAGCTATTCCACCTTGTACTGAGGCAATGAAAAAGATAAGTCTTCAAACAAAGATGTGATGACACAGAGAGGTGACATGGAGGAACCTCAGAAAGCTGGGTGCACAGGTAAAAGCAGCTGCAAAAGAACAGATGTTCCACATTATGTTGAATCCATGAATGAAGGAAATAAGATGCCAGCTTCGAATGGCTATTTTTCTCAACAAAGGGGAAAATGAAGGGGCCACATTATCTGTGACAGAAAAACATGAGCCTTGTCTCAGAATAAGGCACCATCGGGTTGCTGTGCGTAAAGTGGCTATGAGCGGGCAATGAAGTTATATCCTTCCAGGTATATGCTCTTTCTCGGGATACCATGTTCTTATACCAATTGTTTACCAATGTAGATAGGTATTCTTCCCTGTAAATGATCTTAAAAGGTAGCAAAATAATTCAATTCTTGTACTTGAACGTTCAGCATGCAGCAAGAGTAAATTGGGGTTTAGGTGTCTTACTCCCTTCTGGGACTGTGAGTCCTAGAATGCTTCAAATTATCATGCACTGGCTTATAATTTAATGTTTTATATAGGTGCCCTGATCATATTTTGATAGATGTAGACCTATCGGACTTAGTGGTTTGAAGCTTAGTTCCTGGTGGAGTAACTAATTTAATACAGTAACAGGGCATGCTATATGTGATAAAATAATCTCTTGAACTTTGATGTAAAATTATGCAACATTTCTTGGTTAAACTTGCACAAAAAGCTGGAATGAGGCAAAGGATGGTCTATTGGTGTGGTGAGGAATTCATTGAATTCTTAGCTAATGTGTTGTGGAAAAAGAGATTTTAGTTTAGTGAAGTTATCTAGTTGGCTAGTGTTAGGAAAAGTTTGAGGCCTAGACTCCTAGTCTGTTGCCTATTTCCTAGTTTCTTTATTTACTTAGATGATATAAATGCAGCCTAGTCTTTGTTTAGGGATCAAGAAAAATAAGATCAAAGTTCTCTAAAGGATCAGCTTAGTCTGAGCCTCCTGCCACAGGGACAACAAATCTGTTAGTGACAAAGGTGACTGTCAGAATTATCTTCGACCAATCCACCAATACTGATCATCTATGTGATAAATTTATGTGCAATATTGGAATAAGAACCTTAATCATTTTTTTTGCTGCTAAATTTGGGTACAGGGTTTTGGGAATAAACCTCTTGAAAATATTTGAAAATTTAGAAAAGCAAAAATGCCCTGTAAACATCTTCTGTGTTGGGAAGAAGGCAAGAGATGGCAGTCAAGTTTAACTTGTGTGTGTAACAACCCGTGGCCACGGTGAGCTCAATCCGGCGACGTGAGCAAATCACAGAGGAGATCGGAGGATAGGATCTCAGTAAGAGGAGGAAGCCGTGCTTCCTTATCTCAACTTCGTTCTGAATGGCAGTCAAAGCATTGGACTCCTTGCTCTTCATCTTGGGTGTGACATTACCGCCCCCTCGAGACTTTGCTTGTCCCCAAGCAACGGCATCACATGACTGATAGCAACTCTTATTCGTTAATAAATGGTACAGACATCTGAATTCATCCACTAAGGAATAGTGCTGTATAGTGATGCACAATTGAGTCTCATTCCTTGATTTCATACGAGCTTTGACCATATTTGACAGGTAGCATTTCAATGTAACCATTTTCCCTCCCACAAATCTGGTGCATGAAGTAATTCGATCCTGAACCACTCTTTGGAACAGATGATGCAGCCAACAAAGTAGATTAGCAGCTGCCAGCATATAAAATTGCAAGTGGTCCCTGAGTAGTAGACCAACAATTATATCTGATCTAGCATGAATGAGAATAGGCAAGATACCGGATCATATTGCTTTGTAGAACAGCAAAGTCTCTTGACTATTCGGAAGTGTTGCTGTACATCATCTAGGGCTGAACACATTTATATTTGAATGTGATATTTTATCAGAATGATGCTGGCCTGAATTAGATTTCCATGGGCTGAAATGTTCCTGCCACCACTTTGTTGCAGCCAGCACCTTTTGACAACCTGGACCAAGATCCCAGAGTCTTGTATCAGCAGGGCACCTATTGTTTGATTTGTAAAACTTTAGCGGACCAACATCCCACTGTATCAAGGTTATCCTGTAAAGCTCAAGCTGCTCACTCTCTTTTGGATGAAAATCACCAATTTGGAAAAGCATGCTATGTATTTCCTCACTAACAAGTGTGGACACATTGGAGTGTGAGATATCAGGAAGAATTTCTTCAGTTAGCCCACAAGCATTTCTCCAAAGAACAGACTTGGAAGGTTTATAATTGAACTGCAAGTTAGTAGCAATAAATATAGATTGTCTGTTGAGCTCACAGCTTCCTTGACTCAAACCATTAATTCCCCATGATTGTACTGTTTCTAATTCCTGCAGACCCATGGCTCCTTGCCAACCTTCATAGATAACCATGCCCAGTTCATTCAGATCCTCTCCATTCCATGACTGCGGCTCACAAAGATTCCTAAGCCATTTTAGGATACCTGGATCCCATTGTCTCTCAAAGATCATATATATCTCAAGCTGTTGTGGCTCATGGGCGGTACCTTTGCTCCATAGGCTGAACCATCTCCAAATTGCAGTTTTGTAATGTCGAGAGTGTAAGACATTAAGCCTCCAAGGTGTCAGTTCATCACATCCTTGCCTTTGTTTCCAAATGACTAAATTGGCAGTGTCATAATTCAACTCCTGGCTAGGAAAAATAATGCCTTCCTGTCCCTGCTCAATTTTTAACGCACATACATATTTCCCCAAAAGTTTGCCATGCATAACAAATCTTTGTTCAGATAGGCCTGGACTGATCGTTGATTGCACCATGACTTGATTGGCAAAGTTGGAAATATCATTGAAATCCATGCATCCTATCAAAAACAAATGAGCCAAATGCCTTGTGTGGATAATGATACAGGGTATTGGCAAACTGAGCATTTCTGAAAATTTCTGGATGAACATAATTGATACTGATATTTCACCCATTCTCAAGGTCAACTCCATGACAAGATAGCTCCATATTCCAGGATCCCATAGGCTCATAGAAATGACTGTTTCCTTATGCTTTACTCCAATTAGATAAGCATCAACAAATAACTTAGACTTGCAAAGTTGATCATTGATATGCATGTCAAAATCAATGGTAACAGTTGAGCTGCCCAGATCGGCGAGAACATCTTGAAGGATTGGCTCAGCTGTAAGGCTTTTCCGTTTCATAATCAAAGACCACTCTACCCGAGGCCAATTGTTCATTGGCATTGAGCTCGACCATGTGAGTTGTCTTCTCTTCATCCATGTAGCTTTTTTCCCAAGATTAGCTGCTGCAATAATCCATCATGTGAATCATGTTGGTGCAATAATCCATCATGTGTTTCATGAAACACATTGTATGCAGTATCCTTTGACACTGTCTGTATCTCTGCTACTATCTGCTCATACGATGCTTTGCCATCATCAAGAAGCACTTGATCAATCACCTCATCCCAGATGACATCCATGCATTGCATTCCATCGTATACCACACCTTCATCATCCTTTGTCGCCATTGGAACCTTGAAAGGGACCAACTCAGCAGTTGGTTTGTCATCCACATCAACCAGACACTCACCATGAGCTAATAACTCCAATAAATTGTCCTGTGACTCTTCCCCTTGCAGAAACTCATCATCCCACACCACCTGGCTCTCTCCCTCTAACTGCTACAATTCCTCATCCCAAATCACTTCTGAATGAGACAGAAAATCACGCACTGGCCGTCGACTCTCCTGTTGTGACATTCCCACAAACACCTGGGGGGGGTGGGGGGCGCAAAACTCACAGCAGGTGTGCAGACCAAGGCCATCCTGAGTGCCAGGACTCTGCACCAACACTCCATGCTCACGCACAGCCCGCTCCATCTTGCTGCCATTGAGATTCATCTGGGAATGGAGCTGCTGCTGCACATCGATGACATTCACTTGCGTGAACGGCAAGTCCAGCCCTACTACGACCTGCTCCCAGATAGCATCATCCCACCTGGACTTTCCTTCCATCTCCTCAAGGACGAACCCAGAGTGAATCACCGCAGATCGAACACGCGTGGCAAGGAATTACAGGTGCTCAATTCCAGCTAGGCGGGCGAAATCGATCTGACCAACCCGGCTTGCGTGCTCAGATCAACGGAGCATCGATTCACAAGGGAATGTACCTGACTGAAATAGGAACGGCAGCACCTCGCTGATCCTTCACCGCCAATCGCCCCAGTTCCTTTGCCGCTCCTTACCGCCAATATCAGCGCCCGATGCCCCCAGACTCCAGGCGATGTCCACCGCCGCCTCGCTGCACAGACTGTTGACACCCGCGCCTAATCGATGAAGCCGCTGCACCGGATTGGGAAGACCCGCCACCACAGCCGCAACAAAGTCGTGCGCCCGTGCCAACCGTCGTCGGTGCTGCCCGATAACAGCGTTGGAGCTAGGCCGATGAAGCCTGCCGCCCACGCCAAGGATAGATGGTCTCTGATACCACTGTAACAACCCGTGGCCACCGGTGAGATCAATCCCGCGGCGTGAGCAAATCACAGAGGAGATGGGAGGATAGGATCTCAGTAAGAGGAGGAAGCCGTGCTTCCTTATCTCAACTTCTTTCTGAATGTTTTCTGTTCCCCCCTCTGTTCTGTGGGACGGGTAGTATATAGACTTGGTCATATCTTCCACCCGGGTCCCATGGCTGGTGGACCCACTTGGCAGTCAAAGCATTGGACTCCTTGCTCTTCATCTTGGGTGTGACAGTGTGTTTCTGACAAAGGGGATCCTATTGGATAAAAAGTAGTCATAGATTGAACAGAACCTAAGTAGCAGTTAAAATCTGTTTTCCTTTTGTGAATCCTACTATTTGTAACTGTTAGTGATAATTTCTTTTTAGAAAATACTGCTTCTCCTATAATGTGAACACCGCCCAAGAGGGAGGTGTTGTTGGAGAAATATCTGTTATGAAAAACTGATGAAATAGGTCAAGTTGCCAGAGCAGGTGAACTAGCTAGGGGTTTGTCACGTTGGTGACGAAGTGACCTGATTGGGCAGCTACAGGTGGTCTCTGGCCTGTGGCCGCTCCTTGGCTGGTTTCTGGCTATGGTGGTGGTAACAAACATGAGTGGAAGTGTACACAAAGCTGGAAATGGTAAACAGGGAATGGTACGGCGAGTCATTCATTGAGGTCTTAGCTAATGTGTGTAGTAGGGTAATGAAACCTTATCACAATTATTGTTGCCAAATTTCAGTATGATTAGTTTGGGCACAAAACAACCTAATAAGACCCTTGAGAACACATGGAAACCACTGGATAAGCAAGCAAAACTGCTTTGGAAATAAAAATAGATAATTGTGTTATCCTTTTCCAACTAAAAAGAATAATCAAAAGGGCTTTGATGAGTCATCATATGAGGATTGTATTTTCTTTTTTTTTTTTGGGATCAAGTGCTTCAGGTGGTTCTGAATTTTTGTGAAGGTGTCACTTTTTTTTTTTTTTTTGATAAGTCGACGGGGAATTCCCCACCTGGGATTTCATTGCATCAAGTGGCTCGGGAAGCCAAAATTTAATATTACAGGGTTTCAGGCATTTGTTCACGCATAAAACTGAAAATAGAACTAAATGAGTCTGAACTCTGAACTGAAAGCTTAGTTTTACATTGCGTTTGAAACGATGGAGAACTAGTCTGAAACACTGACCTCTGAACTGAAGGTGTCATATTGGAAATGGTAGTTGATCATCTTGCATTGTCAATTCAAAATCGCTCTGCATGCTTCAGTCTCTCTGTGATCAAAGTGAACGACTACTTTTTAGGAATCAGGATGGAGAACTAGTTTCAGTAGCTCTTTTTGAAGTTCAGGAAGTGGAGGAACCCAATCAGCTTCTTGGCATTATTTATTTGTTGGATCTTTGTTGTTTCCAACTTTCAGAAATATTTAATGATTTTTTTCTTGTTTGTACAGGTTTTAATTTGATCTGACATGGACTATGTGCAAAAGAACATGTTGCCGAGAAAGCTGTAGAACAGACAGAGAATGGGAAATGCTTTTGAGTACAACTTAAGTAGAAACATTCATCAAACCCCTCCATCGTATCTATGAGCTTTTCATCCAAGTGACTTTTGGATCTGGTGTCGTACTGAAGTTGGGTGTACATGAAAAATGAAGATTTGACCTAGTATCTTGTTCTCCAGTAGTTTTTCTGTAGAGTAAACTCATGGTCCAGTGATGTGGGTATTAAGACTAAGGTACAACTGCAGTTCTGAATGAAGCTCTTATGGAGCTGACATGTACATCGCTGCTGACTTATGGAGCTCGATGCAGTCTAGACGGTATTTATTTGGAATGCACCGATCAGCTTATCGCTCGGCTCATTCTATGTGCTACCTGTTTCTGTTCTTGAACTCCAGTTTTTCAACGATTTTCTGGCAATTGATCTGCACTGATAGATTTTTTTTTCTCCCTTTATTACACACAGCACGTGAGCTCTTGCAAACAAACTTGCAGCGCTGCTGATGCTAGTGTTTATGTCGTATTGCTTAAGCCAGTCACTATGTGGAGTTAAGTCTAGAGAACAGATGTCAACCTGTGCTAGCACTAACGTGCTGAGGTTCGTACACACCAAAAAGCCCACCAACGCTCGTTTTTTTTTTTTTTTTTTTTTTTTTTTGAATCATAGGTAGTTTCTCATTGCACTGTGGTTGACATATCGTCAACAACGATTACATTGACACTATCCGGAACGTCACGCGAAATGTGCTCCGCCTCCTTCGATTATTTACCCACACCTAATGCAGCAAGCACATGAGCTGCTTTTGTTACAAACTCTAGGAACATGATCAAACTCAAAACTAATAAAATTTGCTGAAGTAAGAGACTTTAACTCTTCCATCGGGATCCCGCTTTTGACAGATCAACGGACCGCTGCTCCCGGGCCTGTTTCACATTCAGGGCGTCGGTTTCGAAATTAATCTTCCAATACCAAGGTTCTTTGGCAGCTTGGACCCCTTGCAGACACGCAATAATTTCAGCTTGGAAGGCATTCAACATGTGATTGACCCTTCCCCAGCCATTGAGCACCACGTCTCCTTCGCTATCTCGGATCAAAACCCCCATCCTCCACATCGCTCGGCGGGATAAAGGAGGCATCGCAGTTTAGTTTCAGCACTCCCTGCGGTGGCGTTTCCATCGCTCCTTTCTACACGACCGTCCACTGTCCGGTCATTGGCTTGGAAGCTTTCATCTCTTCGGCATAAGTGTTAATGGCTCGACAATTAAGTCCACCTGGCCGCCTTCTACCCTCCTCCCGAATCAGATTTCTTTCAGCCCAAATGAAATATAGGGTAATAAATATGAGCCCGCGACGTTCTTCTTTCTCGCGCAAGATGTGGTTAACGACTTCCTTCGCATTGGGTAATTCTCTCAACTTGTTGCAGGTCTCTTCCATCTGCAGTGCTCTCCAAATATTTCTTGCCATCTTACATTTCAGAAACAAGTGACCCCCATCCTCATATGACGATTGCGGACCGGGCGGGCCGTATCAATTTTCAACCCTCTCCTCCACGGGTTCCTCCTCGATTGGGTGGCTGTTATGGGCCAGCCTCCATACAAAATGATTAATCTTACTCGGGCATTTTGACTTCCGGATTTTCTCCCAAATAGGATCACTTTCTTGGTTCTGCCGCCTAGGGCGCTACCCCCTGTCTTTCCGGCGTAAGCGAGGTTATCACGGCGGACTTTTTGTAGGGCTTCTAACGCTGAACCGACCCTTCTCGTCGAAGTGCCATGCCAGTAGGTTGTCTCTATCCTCGATCACCGGAATCGCAAGGATTAAATCCGCATCCTCTGGCCAGAATACGTCACGTACCAGCACTTCATCCCAACAGCCCGTACTAGGGTCAATTAAATCATCAACATTGGATAGGGCGCTCCCCTTCTTGGTGTAATGTCGGTCGTCTAGACATGTCCCTTGGTATCGGGGGTCGGACCAAATCTTAATGTTTCTCCCATCTCCAACACGCCATATCATTCCCATTTTCATTACCTCCAACCCCCTCGAATGCTCCTCGGGTATATGACATACCTTGTTTTGGTTTGGCTCGGGAGAGTCGAGTTGGCAAAGTATTTTGCTTTGAGAACTCTTGCCTGAGAGAGAGTCCGGGTTGTTCCACGATCGCCAACACTTTGCTTTGAGAGCATAGCAAGGTTAAATGCATGCATGTCTCGGAAGCCCAACCCTCCCTCCTTTTTTTGACAAGCTGCGGCATATCTCTACTAAGCCAATGTATTTTGTGTTTCCCATCTTGTTGGTTCCACCAAAATCGACACACCATTTACCGTCGATCACAAAGAGACTTGGTCAAATCAAAACAGCCCATAGCAAATGTTGGTATAGCTTGAGCCACTTTGCCTTTATCGGGGATTTCTTTGCCCGACCCATGATAAGAACTTCTCCTTCCACCCTTGAATCCGCTTCCAAACTCTATCTTTCGGGTAGGCGAAGGTGCGCCCCGCGATCTCCCAACATGCAGGGAAGGCCCGGGTACCTTTCATTCATCGTTTCTTTTGTAACATGGAGTGTTTCCGCAGACCACTTTCCTATCTTCATTCTTTGTGTTCTTGCTAAACAAAAGCGGCCGATTTTGCCTTGTTAATCATCCGCCCCTGAGCACCTTTCATACAAATCCGGGGATATCAGCGTAGATGTTGGCGCCCCCCATTCGCAGCGAATCAAGATCAAGGAGTCATCGTGCGAACGATAAAGTGAGACACACTAGGTGTCTTTGATTGGCGGGACTTTAACTCGGCTATTCTCCCATCTTGTTCGACTTTTCGGCCGGTGAGAACCCCTCAAGCATAGAAAAAAAAAGATACGGGGATAAGGGGTCCCCTTGTCTTAGTCTCTCTCGGGGGTGATAGTCTCCGTTAGGTCTCCATTTACCTTGATTCTATAAGTAGCGGTCGACACACATTCCATGATGAGCTTTATCCATTGCTCCAGAAAGCCCATTTTTTCTCATCATCTTGTCGAGAAAAGTCCATTCGACACGATCATAGGCCTTGCTCATATCAAGCTTCAAAGCCGCATAACCCAACTTACCCTCTCTTTTATTTAACAAGTAATGTGTTATCTCATAGGCAACCAGAATGTTGTGCGAGATTATCCGACCGAGGAACGGCGCTTTGAGAAGGACTAATTACTTCATCCGAATATCTCTTAATCTCGGCTAAGACCTTTGACACAACTTTGTATGTCACATTGCGAGAGACTAATCGGACGCTATAAATCAGCAACTTGTTCGGGGCGATCTTTTTCGGTATTAGTGAGATTACCGTATCATTCCACCCCCTCCGGGATCTTATCTCCTCGCAGTGCACGCATCACCTCGGCAGATCAACTTTCTTCCCACTAGATCCCACACGTTCTTGTAGAACACGGAGGGCATGCCCGTCCGGGCTGGCGCCTTGCAATCACCGATTTTGTCAGGGGCCCGTTTCACCTCCTCCTCTGTGAATTTTTAAGAAGATGATCATTCATCGCCGAGGATATGCGAATTTGGACAGCATCGAGCAATTCTTTGCATGTTCCCTCATCGATCGGATTAGATTTGAAAATTTGTGCAAAAGTGGTTAGCTATAAACTCCTTTTTCTCTGCTCCTCCTCCACCCAACCCCCATTCTCCTTTTTAACCGGCCTATTCTATTCCTCCTCCGCCTCTCGAGCACACCCTATGAAAATTAGCGGTATTTCGATCTCCAAACTCAAGCCAATTCACATGGGCTCTCTGTTTCAGTACAACTCCACTTGTTCTTCTAGCCGATCCACCTTGAAGCACCAAACCGCCTCCTTGCCCACTCGACGCATCACTAATGGGCTCTCGTCTCCACCTTTCTAACTCCTTTTTGCCTTTTTTAATCTTTTCTCGGATCACCTAAGATATTTACTATTCCAATCTTGTAAACTCGCCGCTACCCTCTCATCTTGGCACTTAAACTATTGTCTCCCTCCATCGCATTCCACCCTTCTTCCACCACTTGTTTAAACCCTCCTCCTTGACCCGGTTTGCCTCAAATTTGAAACCCCCATCGGCCCTATTTCTCCCAAGGTACTCCTCGGTGGTGATAACCACGGGCCGATGGTCCTTGTGAAAGGGATCCCCATTCTTGACATGGACCAGCGGAAACATTTGCAACCATTGAAAGTTTGATAATGCTCTATCAAGCGCTCCAGGACATAAGTGTCCCCTTTGTGTGCTTATTTCTCCATGTGAACACATCACCAGCAAAACCCGGATCATGCAGCTCGCTTGGCGCTCCAAAGCTTGCTTAAAGCGGTCGTGCAAGCTTGTGACCGAGGAGGTCCCCCCCTCTTTTTTCGTGTTGGAACAAGACTTCGTTAAAGTCCCCGGCAAGACAACCAAGCTTGATTATTTAGCTGTTGGCTAGCTAAGTCTTCCATGAGCTTCCATGTCTTATATTTCATAGACGCATCCGGTTCACCATAGAAGCCAGTGAACCTCCAAGGACTTCCACCTGTCCCTCGGACCTCCATATCGATATGGTTTTTGATTTACTTCCAAAACCAAACCAATCTCCCTCCTCCACAACACAGCAACACCTCCTCCTTTGCCCACACACTCCACCACCTCCATGTTTTCCGGCCCAAGTTTCAATCGCAAAACATTCATCTTTTTCTCATCGACTTTAGTTTCGACAAGAACATCACATCCGGCCTTTCGACTTCCCGACAATTGAAGCCCCGAACTCCCAAGGGCGTTTCCCAACCCCCCGGCAGTTCCACACCACAATCTTCATTGCTTGTCGCAGTCCTAAGCATCAAAGAAAGACCCAATTTTGCTTGTGCCTCTCAAGCCCCGAGGAAACCAATTTTGCTACTGCCGCCTTCTTCGAACTGACTCAGTTGATTGCGAGCTGCAGCAGTGTATTAAATAATTGCGGCTTGATCTATAGCACGGCGGTGGCTACAGTAATCTTCTTTCTGTGTCCAGGCTGGCCATCGAGTTCTCACAATCGTTCTGGAAGGTCTCCAGAGAACACGCGTTGCCTCGGACCTCCCGACCACTTCTAGAATGAAGTCAGTCTCGTCCTCAGCTACAGTACGGCGACGAACTCCTGATGGCCGTTCCGCTCTGCAGCGGCAGCGCCGGCGGCGGCTACGTCAAGACGGCGGCGAAGGCCGCTAGGCGTTTCTTGAGCCCGAGGAGCGTGCAGGCAAGAGCGGCGTACCGTCGGAGAATGGCAAACCAAGCTGTGTGCCTCAGATTCAAGAAGATGGACGATACTCCGCCGCGAGAGAACCAGGGCGAGCGCCGCCCGGCGGCTTGACAAATCCGGCGGGCGACGGCCGCCGGAACTGTGCTCTAGGCGTGGGGAATCACCTCCCCAATCCGAGAGGACAGGTCGTTGGAGGCAGCCCACAACGAGCTGGAGCTGCGACAACGACGAGCTGAGACGGCTGCAGCGAGTCCGCAGCAAGCCGGCGACGAGCCCACTTCGAGCTCTTGACGAGACAACGACAGCACGGGGATGGCTTCGCGAGGCTCCGACGAGCAGCACGGCCTCCGATGAGTGGTACAAGCTCCGACGAGCGGAGATCGGCTCCGAGTCGCCCGTGAGCGCCGGAGAAAAGAAGCCAAGTTGCT
>JADLZK010000169.1:0-142001 GCA_015847255.1 Hyparrhenia diplandra
CATTGCATTCCCAACCGTTAATATATGTTTCGGATGTGACATTAGGGACTGCTCGCGCTGATTCAGCGTGAACTCAAAACAAAGAGAAGTTTCCAATCCGTTATAGAATCGAGCTAGACTTCTTGGCGGTTGTGGAATCAAATGCCTCACCCTAGAGAACCTAAATTTGAACAAGTGGACCATTAGAGAGTTTTTCTAAGAATCACTTGTCATAGGCCTCAAAGTAGCACTTGTTTAGAGTGAAATCTTGGAATTCCATCTTAAAATCTCTGTGTCGCACCTACGTATCAAACAAGAAGGGGAACGACAATGAAAAAGGTACATAGGAAGTTAGGGTGATAGGTTAGATGATGGTAGGATCAATTACATTGCGTTCCCATCCGTTAAAATATGTTTCTGCATGTGACATTAGGGACTGCGCGCTGATTTCAGCGTGAACTCAAAAAAACAGAAACTTCCAATCCGGTTATAGAATCGAGCTAGACTTTTTCACGGTTGTGGAATCAAATGCCTCACCCTAGAGAACCTAAATTTGAACAAGTGGACCATTAGAGAATTTTTCTAAGAATCACTTGTCATAGGCCTCAAAGTAGCACTTGTTTAGAGTGAAATCTTGGAATTCCATCGAAAATCTCGTGTTGACCTACGTAATAAGAAAGAAGGGAACGACACGAAAGGTACATACGGTTAGGGTGGATAGGTTAGATGATGGTAGGATCAATTACATTGCGTTCCCCAACCGTTAAAATATGTTTCTGCATGTCACATTAGGGACTGCTCGCTGATTTCAGCGTGAACTCAAAACAAAGAGAACTTTCCAATCCGGTTATAGAATTGAGCTAGACTTTTTTGGCAAGTTATGGAATCAAATGCCTCACCCTAGAGAACCTAAATTTGAACAAGTGGACCATTAGAGAGTTTTTCTAAGAATCACTTGTCATTGGCCTCAAAGTAGCACTTGTTTAGAGTGAAATCTTAGAATTCCATCGACAATCTCTATGTCGATCTACGTGCCAAAACCAGAAGGGGCGACACGAAAAGGTACATAGGAAGTTAGGGTGGATAGGTTAGATGATGGTAGGATCAATTACATTGCGTTACCCAACCGTTAATATACGTTTCTGCATGTGACATTTGGGACTGCTCGCGCTGATTTCAGCGTGAACTCAAAAAAAGAAGTTTCCAATCCGGTTATAGAATCGAGCTAGACTTTTTGGCGGTTGTGGGAATCAAGTGCCTCACCCGCGAGCCTAAATTTGAACAAGTTGACCATTAGAGAGTTTTCCTAAGAATCACTTGTCATAGGCCTCAAAGTAGCACTTGTTTAGAGTGAAATCTTGGAATTCCATCGAAAATCTCTATGTCGGACCTACGTATTAAACAAGAAGGCGAACGATACGAAAGGTACAAAGGAAGTTAGGGTGGATAGGTTAGATGATGGTTGGATCAACTACATTTGCGTTACCAAACCGTTAATATATGTTTCTGGATGTGACATTTGGGACGGCTGCGTTGATTTCAGCGGAACACAAAACAAAGAGAAGTGTCCAATCCGGCTATAGAATCGATCTAGACTTTTTCATGATTTGTGGAATCAAGTGCCACACCCGAGAGCCTAAATTTGAACAAGTGGACCCGATAGAGTGTTTTTCTAAGAATCACTTGTCATAGGCCTCAAAGTAGCACTTGTTTTAGAGTGAAATCTTGGAATTCCATCGAAAATCTACGTGGAGCCTACGTGCGAAACAAGAAGGGAACGACACGAAAGGTACATAGGAAGTTAGGGTGGATAGGTTAGATGATGGCAGGATCAATTACATTGCGTTCCCCAACCGTTAAAATATGTTTCGCATGTGACATTAGGGACACCTGGCGTTGATTTCAACGAACTCAAAACAAAGAGAAGTGTCCAATCCGGCTATAGAATCGAGCTAGACTTTTTCGCGGTTGTGGAATTAAGTGCCACACCCGAGAGAGCCTAGATTTGAACAAGTGGACCGACAGAGTGTTTTTCTAAGAATCACTTGTCATAGGCCTCAAAGTAGCACTTGTTTAGAGTGAAATCTTGGAATTCCATCGAAAATCTCTGTGTCGGCCTACGTACCGAAACAAGAAGGGGAACGACACGAAAGTTACATAGGAAGTTAGGGTGGATAGGTTAGATGATGGTAGGATCAATTACATTGCGTTCCCCAACCGTTAATATATGTTTCTGGATGTGACATTAGGGACTGCTCGCGCTGATTTCAGCGTAAACTCAAAACAAAGAGAAGTTTCCAATCCGGTTATAGAATCGAGCTAGACTTTTTGGCGGTTGTGGAATCAAATGCCTCACCCAAGAGAACCTAAATTTGAAAAAGTGGACCATTAGAGAGTTTATCTAAGAATCACTTGTCATAGGCCTCAAAAGTAGCACTTGTTTTAGAGTGAAATCTTGCAATTCCATCGAAAATCTCTATGTCGACCTATGTACCGAAAAGAAGAAGGGGAATGATACGAAAACATTACATAGGAAGTTAGGGGTGGATAGGTTAGATGATGGTAGGATCAACTACATTGCGTTACCCAACCGTTAATATATGTTTCTGGATGTGACATCAGGGACAGCTGGCGCTAATTTCAGCACCGAACTCAAAACAAAGAGAACTGTCCAATCCAGCTATAGAATCGAGCTAGACTTTTTCGGTTGTGGAATCAAGTGCCTCACCCGAGAGAGCCAAAAATTTGAACAAGTGGACCGATAGAGTGTTTTTCTAAGCATCACTTGTCATAGGCCTCAAAGTAGCACTTGTTTAGAGTGAATCTTGGAATTCCATCGAAAATGTACGTAATGGAGCCTACGTGCCGAAACAAGAAGGGGAGAGGCAAACGAAAAGTTACATAGGAAGTTGGGGTGGATAGGTTAGATGATGGTAAGATCAAGTACATTGCGTTCCCCAACCGTTAATATATGTTTCTAGATGTGACAATATGGACTGCGGGCGCTGATTTCAGCGCGAACTCAAACAAAGAGAAATTTCAATCCGGTTATAGAATCGAGCTACACTTTTTCACGGTTGTGGAATCAAATGCCTCACCCTAGAGAACCTAAATTTGAACAAGTGGACCATTAGAGAGTTTTCTAAGAATCACTTGCCATAGGTCTCAAAGTAGCACTTGTTTAGAGTGAAATCTTGGAATTCCATCAAAAATCTCTATGTCGACCTACGTACCGAAACAAGAAGGGGAACGACACGAAAGGTACATAGGAAGTTAGGGTCGATAGGTTAGATGATGGTAGGATCAATTACATTGCGTTCCCCAACCATTAATATATGTTTCTGCATGTGACATTAGGGACTGCTCGCGCTGATTTCAGCGTGAACTCAAAACAAAGAGAAGTTTCCAATCCGGTTATAGAATCGAGCTAGACTTCTCGGAGGTTGTGGAATCAAATGCGTCACCCTAGAGAACCTAAATTTGAACAAGTGGACCATTAGAGAGTTTTTCTAAGAATCACTTGTCATAGGCCACAAAGTAGCACTTGTTTAGAGTGAAATCTTGGAATTCCATCGAAAATCTCTATGTCGACCTACGTACCGAAACAAGAAGGGGAACGACACGAAAGGTACATAGGAAGTTAGGGTCGATAGGTTAGATGATGGTAGGATCAATTACATTGCGTTCCCCAACCGTTAAAATATGTTTCTGCATGTCACATTAGGGACTGCTCGCGCTGATTTCAGCGTGAACTCAAAACAAAGAGAAGTTTCCAATCCGGTTATAGAATCAAGCTAGACTTTTTGGCGGTTGTGGAATCAAATGCCTCACCCTAGAGAACCTAAATTTGAACAAGTGGACCATTAGAGAGTTTTTCTAGAATCACTTGTCATAGGCCTCAAAAAGTAGCACTTGTTTAGAGTGAAATCTTGGAATTCCATCGAAAATCTCTATAATCGACCTATATAACAAAGAAAGAAGAAGGGGAATGATACTAAACGCATACATAGGAAGTTAGGGTGGATAGGTTAGATGATGGTAGGATCAACTACATTGCGTTACCCAACCGTTAATATATGTTTCTGGATGTGACATCAGGGACAGCTGGCGCTAATTTCAGCACGAACTCAAAACAAAGAGAAGTGTCCAATCCAGCTATAGAATCGAGCTAGACTTTTTCGCGGTTGTGGAATCAAGTGCCTCACCCGAGAGAGCCTAAATTTGAACAAGTGGACCGATAGAGTGTTTTTCTAAGCATCACTTGTCATAGGCCTCAAAGTAGCACTTGTTTAGAGTGAATCTTGGAATTCCATCGAAAATGTCTGTGTCGACCTACGTACCGAAACAAGAAGGGGAACGAAACGAAAGTTACATAGGAAGTTAGGGTGGATAGGTTAGATGATGGTAAGATCAAGTACATTGCGTTCCCCAACCGTTAATATATGTTTCTAGATGTGACAATATGGACTGCTGGCGCTGATTTCAGCGCGAACTCAAAACAAAGAGAAATTTCCAATCCGGTTATAGAATCGAGCTACACTTTTTCACGGTTGTGGAATCAAATGCCTCACCCTAGAGAACCTAAATTTGAACAAGTGGACCATTAGAGAGTTTTTCTAAGAATCACTTGCCATAGGTCTCAAAGTACCACTTGTTTTAGAGTGAGATCTTGGAATTCCATCGAAAATCTCTATGTGGACCTACCTACCGAAACAAGAAGGGGAACGACACGAAAGGTACATAGGAAGGGGTCGATAGGTTAGATGATGGTAGGATCAATTACATTGCGTTCCCCAACCATTAATATATGTACGCATGTGACATTAGGGTCGATAGGTGAGATGAGCGTAGGACTCAAACAAAGAGCGTTCCCAATCGGTTATAGAATATAGTTTCTCGGATGTGTGGAATCAAATCGTCACCCTAGAGAACCTAAATTTGAAGCGTGGACCATTAGAAAGTTTTTTCTAAGAATCACTTGTCATAGGCCACAAAGTAGCACTTGTTTAGAGGTTGTGGAATTCCATCGAAAACCTAAATTTGAACCAAGTGGACCGAAACAAGAAGGGGAACAACACGAAAAGGTACATAGGAAGTTAGGGATTCGATAGGTAAGGTGATGGTAGGATCAATTACATTGGTTCCCCAACCGTTAATATATGTTTTGCATGTGACATTAGGGACTGCTCTGATTTCAGCGTCAACTCAAAACAAAGAGAAGTTTCCAATCCGGTTATAGAATCAAGCTAGACTTTTGGCGGTTGTGGAATCAAATGCCTCACCCTAGAGAACCTAAATTTGAACAAGTGGACCATTAGAGTTTTTTGTAAGAATCACTTGTCATAGGACTCAAAGTAGCACTTGTTTAGAGTGAAATCTTGGAATTCCATCAAAAATCTCTATGTTGACCTGTTAAAAACAAGAAGGGGAACGATACGAAAGGTACATAGGAAGTTAGGGTGGATAGGTTAGATGATGGAAGGATCAACTACATTGCGTTAAACCGTTAATATATGTTTTCTGGATGTGACATTAGGGACGGTGGCGTTGATTTCAGCGAACTCAAAACAAAGAGAAGTGTCCAATCCAGGCTATAGAATCGAGCTAGACTTTTTCGCGATTTGTGGAATCAAGTGCCTCACCGAGAGAGCCTAAATTTGAACAAGTGGACCGATATAGTGTTTTTCTAAGAAGCACTTGTCATAGGCCTCAAAGTTGCACTTGTTTAGAGTGAAATCTTGGAATTCCATCGAAAATCTCTGTGTCGACCTACATACCAAAACAAGAAGGGGAGCGACACGAAAGTTACATAGGAAGTTAGGGTGGATAGGTTAGATGATGGTAAGATCAATTACATTGCGTTCCCCCAACCGTTAATATATGTTTCTGGATGTGACAATAGGGACTGGCGGCACTGATTTCAGCGAACTCAAAACAAAAGAAATTTCCAATCCGGTTATAGAATCGAGCTAGACTTTTCACGGTTGTGGAATCAAATGCCTCACCCTAGAGAACCTAAATTTGAACAAGTGGACCATTAGAGAGTTTTTTCTAAGAATCAGTTGCCACAGGTCTCAAAGTAGCACTTGTTTAGAGTGAAATCTTGGAATTCCATCGAAAATCTCTCTATGTCGACCTACGCACCGAAACAAGAAGGGGAGCGACACTAAAGGTACATAGGAAGTCGGGTTCGATAGGTTAGATAATGGTAGGATCAATTACATTGCGTTCCCCAACCATTAATATATGTTTACGCATGTGACATTAGGAACTGCTCGCTGATTTCAGCGTGAACTCAAAAACAAAGAGATGTTTCTAATCCGGTTATAGAATCGAGCTAGACTTCTTGGAGGTTGTGGAATCAAATCGTCACCCTAGAGAACCTAAATTTCAACAAGTGGACCATTAGAGAGTTTTTCTAAGAATCACTTGTCATAGGCCACAAAGTAGCACTTGTTTAGAGTGAAATCTTGGAATTCCATCGAAAATCTCTATGTCGACCTACGTACCGAAACAAGAAGGGGAACAACACGAAAGGTACATAGGAAGTTAGGGTCGTTAGATTAGATGATGGTAGGATCAATTACATTGCGTTCCCCCAACCGTTAATATATGTTTTACGCATGTGACATTAGGGACTGCTCGCGCTGATTTCAGCGTGAACTCAAAACAAAAGAAGTTTCCAATCCGGTTATAGAATCGAGCTAGACTTTTTGGCGGTTGTGGAATCAAATGCCTCACCCAAGAGAACCTAAATTTGAAAAAGTGGACCATTAGAGAGTTTTTCTAAGAATCACTTGTCATAGGCCTCAAAGTAGCACTTGTTTAGAGTGAAATCTTGGAATTCCATCGAAAATCTCTATGTCGACCTATGTACAGAAACAAGAAGGGAACGATACGAAAAGGTACATAGGAAGTTTGGGTGGATAGGTTAGATGATGGTAGGATCAACTACATTGCGTTCTCCAACCGTTAATATATGTTTACGGATGTGAGAATAGGGATTTCTTTGGCGCTGATTTCCTTACGAACTCAAAACAAAGAGAAATTTACAATCGGTTATAGAATCGAGCTAGACTTTTTTCACGGTTGTGGAATCAAATGCCTCACCCTAGAGAACCTAAATTTGAACAAGTGGACCATTAGAGTGTTTTTCTAAGAATCACTTGTCATAGGTCTCAAAGTAGCACTTGTTTAGAGTGAAATCTTGGAATTCCATCGAAAATCTCTATGTTGACCTACGTACCGAAACAAGAAGGGAAGCGACCACGAAAGGTACATAGGAAGTTAGGGTCGATAGGTTAGATGATGGTAGGATCAATTACATTGCGTTCCCCAACCGTTAAAATATGTTTACGCATGTGACATTAGGGACTGCTCGCGCTGATTTCAGCGTGAACTCAAAAACAAAGAGAAGTTTCCAATCCGGTTATAGAATCGAGCTAGACTTCTTGGCGGTTGTGGAATCAAATTCCTCACCCTAGAGAACCTAAATTTGAACATGTGGACCATTAGAGAGTTTTTCTAAGAATCACTTGTCATAGGCCTCAAAGTAGCACTTGTTTAGAGCGAAATCTTGGAATTCCATCGAAAATCTACGTGTCGACCTACGTGCCGAAACAAGAAGGGAGCGACACGATAGGTACATAGGAAGTTAGGGTGGATAGGTTAGATGATGGTAGGATCAACTACATTGCGTTACCCAACCGTTAATATATGTTTCTAGATGTGACATTAGGGACGGTGGCGCAGATTTCAGCGCGAAATCAAAACAAAGAGAAGTGTCCAATCCGGCTATAGAATCGAGCTAGACTTTTTCGCGGTTGTGGAATCAAGTGCCTCACCCGAAGAGCCTAAATTTGAACAAGTGGACCCGATAGAGTGTTTTTCTAAGAATCACTTGTCATAGGCCTCAAAGTTGCACTTGTTTAAAGTGAAATCTTGGAATTCCATCGAAAATCTACGTAATTCGACCTACGCATCGAAACAAGAAGGGAAGCGACACGAAAGTTACATAGGAAGTTAGGGAGGATTGGTTAGATGATGGTAAGATCAATTACATTGCGTTCCCCAACCGTTAATATATGTTTTCTGGATGTGAGAATAGGGATTGCTGGCGCTGGTTTCAGCACGAACTCAAAACAAAAAAGAAATTTACAATCCGGTTATAGAATCGAGCTAGACTTTTTCACGGTTGTGGAATCAAATGCCTCACCCCTAGAGAACCTAAATTTGAACAAGTGGACCATTAGAGTGTTTTTCTAAGAATCACTTGTCATAGGTCTCAAAGTAGCACTTGTTTAGAGTGAAATCTTGGAATTCCATCGAAAATCTCTATGTCGACCTACGTACCGAAACAAGAAGGGAAACGACACGAAAGGTACATAGGAAGTTAGGGTCGATAGGTTAGATGATGGTAGGATCAATTACATTGCGTTCCCCATCCGTTAAAATATGTTTTACGCATGTGACATTAGGGACTGCTCGCGCTGATTTCAGCGTGAACTCAAAACAAAGAGAAACTTCCAATCCGGTTATAGAATCGAGCTAGACTTTTTCACGGTTGTGGAATCAAATGCCTCACCCTAGAGAACCTAAATTTGAACAAGTGGACCATTAGAGAGTTTTTCTAAGAATCACTTGTCGTAGGCCTCAAAGTAGCACTTGTTTAGAGTGAAATCTTGGAATTCCATCGAAAATCTACGTATGGACCTACGTCTTGAAACAAGAAGGGGAACGACACGAAAGGTACATACGAAGTTAGGGTGGATAGGTTAGATGATGGTAGGATCAATTACATTGCGTTCCCCAACCGTTAAAATATGTTTCTGCATGTCACATTAGGGACTGCTCGCTGATTTAAAGCGTGAACTCAAAACAAAAGAACTTTCCAATCCGGTTATAGAATTGAGCTAGACTTTTTGGCGGTTATGGAATCAAATGCCTCACCCTAGAGAACCTAAATTTGAACAAGTGGACCATTAGAGAGTTTTTCTAAGAATCACTTGTCATTGGCCTCAAAGTAGCACTTGTTTAGAGTGAAATCTTAGAATTTCATCGACAATCTCTATGTCGATCTACGTACCGAAACCAGAAGGGGAACGACACGAAAGGTACATAGGAAGTTGGGGTGGACAGGTTAGATGATGGTAGGATCAATTACATTGCGTTACCCAACCGTTAAAATATGTTTCTGCATGTGACATTAGGGGTACTTTCGCTGATTTCAGCGTGAACTCAAAAACAAAGAGAACTTTCCAATCCGGTTATAGAATTGAGCTAGACTTTTTGGCGGTTATGGAATCAAATGCCTCACCCTAGAGAACCTAAATTTGAACAAGTGGACCATTAGAGAGTTTTTCTAAGAATCACTTGTCATTGGCCTCAAAGTAGCACTTGTTTAGAGTGAAATCTTAGAATTTCATCGACAATCTCTATGTCGATCTACGTACCGAAACCAGAAGGGAACGATACGAAAGGTACATAGGAAGTTAGGGTGGATAGGTTAGATGATGGTTGGATCAACTACATTGCGTTACCCAACCGTTAATATATGTTTACGGATGTGACATTTGGGACAGTGGCGTTGATTTCAGCGAACACAAAACAAAGAGAAGTGTCCAATCCGGCTATAGAATCGATCTAGACTTTTTCGCGGTTGTGGAATCAAGTGCCTCACCGAGAGAGCCTAAATTTGAACAAGTGGACCGATAGAGTGTTTTTCTAAGAATCACTTGTCATAGGCCTCAAAGTAGCACTTGTAATAGTGAAATCTTGGAATTCCATCGAAAATCTACGTATTCGACCTACGTGCCAAAAAAAGAAGGGAAGCGACACGAAAGGTACATAGGAAGTTAGGGTGGATAGGTTAGATGATGGCAGGATCAATTACATTGCGTTCCCCATCCGTTAAAATATGTTTCGCATGTGACATTAGGGACAGGTGGCGTTGATTTCAGCGAACTCAAAACAAAGAGAAGTGTCCAATCCGGCTATAGAATCGAGCTAGACTTTTTCGCGGTTGTGGAATCAAGTGCCTCACCCGAGAGAGCCTAGATTTGAACAAGTGGACCGATAGAGTGTTTTTCTAAGAATCACTTGTCATAGGCCTCAAAGTAGCACTTGTTTAGAGTGAAATCTTGGAATTCCATCGAAAATCTCTGTATTAGGCCTACGACATCAAAACAAGAAGGGGAGCGACACGAAAGTTACATAGGAAGTTATGGTGGATAGGTTAGATGATGGTAGGATCAATTACATTGCGTTCCCCAACCATTAATATATGTTTCTGGATGTGACATTAGGGGACTGCTCGCGCTGATTTCAGCGTGAACTCAAAACAAAAGAAGTTTCCAATCCGGTTATAGAATCGAGCTAGACTTCTTGGCGGTTGTGGAATCAAATTCCTCACCCTAGAGAACCTAAATTTGAACATGTGGACCATTAGAGAGTTTTTCTAAGAATCACTTGTCATAGGCCTCAAAGTAGCACTTGTTTAGAGCGAAATCTTGGAATTCCATCGAAAATCTGCGTTAATCGACCTACGACGAGAAACAAGAAGGGGAACGACACGATAGGTACATAGGAAGTTAGGGTGGATAGGTTAGATGATGGTAGGATCAACTACATTGCGTTACCCAACCGTTAATATATGTTTCTAGATGTGACATTAGGGACATTTGGGCGCAGATTTCAGCGTGAAATCAAAAAACAAAGAGAAGTGTCCAATCCGGCTATAGAATCGAGCTAGACTTTTTCGCGGTTGTGGAATCAAGTGCCTCACCCGAGAGAGCCTAAATTTGAACAAGTGGACCGATAGAGTGTTTTTCTAAGAATCACTTGTCATAGGCCTCAAAGTTGCACTTGTTTAAAGTGAAATCTTGGAATTCCATCGAAAATCTCTGTGTCGACCTACGTACCGAAACAAGAAGGGGAACGACACGAAAGTTACATAGGAAGTTAGGGAGGATTGGTTAGATGATGGTAAGATCAATTACATTGCGTTCCCCAACCGTTAATATATGTTTCTGGATGTGAGAATAGGGACTGCTGGCGCTGATTTCAGCACGAACTCAAAACAAAGAGAAATTTACAATCCGGTTATAGAATCGAGCTAGACTTTTTCACGGTTGTGGAATCAAATGCCTCACCCTAGAGAACCTAAATTTGAACAAGTGGACCATTAGAGTGTTTTTCTAAGAATCACTTGTCATAGGTCTCAAAGTAGCACTTGTTTAGAGTGAAATCTTGGAATTCCATCGAAAATCTCTATGTCGACCTACGTACCGAAACAAGAAGGGAAACGACACGAAAGGTACATAGGAAGTTAGGGTCGATAGGTTAGATGATGGTAGGATCAATTACATTGCGTTCCCCATCCGTTAAAATATGTTTCTGCATGTGACATTAGGGACTGCTTTCGCTGATTTCAGCGTGAACTCAAAAACAAAGAGAAACTTCCAATCCGGTTATAGAATCGAGCTAGACTTTTTCACGGTTGTGGAATCAAATGCCTCACCCTAGAGAACCTAAATTTGAACAAGTGGACCATTAGAGAGTTTTTCTAAGAATCACTTGTCGTAGGCCTCAAAGTAGCACTTGTTTAGAGTGAAATCTTGGAATTCCATCGAAAATCTCTGTGTCGACCTACGTACTGAAACAAGAAGGGGAACGACACGAAAGGTACATACGAAGTTAGGGTGGATAGGTTAGATGATGGTAGGATCAATTACATTGCGTTCCCCAACCGTTAAAATATGTTTCTGCATGTCACATTAGGGACTGCTCGCGCTGATTTCAGCGTGAACTCAAAACAAAGAGAACTTTCCAATCCGGTTATAGAATTGAGCTAGACTTTTTGGCGGTTATGGAATCAAATGCCTCACCCTAGAGAACCTAAATTTGAACAAGTGGACCATTAGAGAGTTTTTCTAAGAATCACTTGTCATTGGCCTCAAAGTAGCACTTGTTTAGAGTGAAATCTTAGAATTTCATCGACAATCTCTATGTCGATCTACGTACCGAAACCAGAAGGGGAACGACACGAAAGGTACATAGGAAGTTGGGGTGGACAGGTTAGATGATGGTAGGATCAATTACATTGCGTTCCCCAACCGTTAAAATATGTTTCTGCATGTGACATTAGGGACTGCTCGCGCTGATTTCAGCGTGAACTCAAAACAAAGAGAACTTTCCAATCCGGTTATAGAATTGAGCTAGACTTTTTGGCGGTTATGGAATCAAATGCCTCACCCTAGAGAACCTAAATTTGAACAAGTGGACCATTAGAGAGTTTTTCTAAGAATCACTTGTCATTGGCCTCAAAGTAGCACTTGTTTAGAGTGAAATCTTAGAATTTCATCGACAATCTCTATGTCGATCTACGTACCGAAACCAGAAGGGGAACGATACGAAAGGTACATAGGAAGTTAGGGTGGATAGGTTAGATGATGGTTGGATCAACTACATTGCGTTACCCAACCGTTAATATATGTTTCTGGATGTGACATTTGGGACAGCTGGCGTTGATTTCAGCGCGAACACAAAACAAAGAGAAGTGTCCAATCCGGCTATAGAATCGATCTAGACTTTTTCGCGGTTGTGGAATCAAGTGCCTCACCTGAGAGAGCCTAAATTTGAACAAGTGGACCGATAGAGTGTTTTTCTAAGAATCACTTGTCATAGGCCTCAAAGTAGCACTTGTAATAGTGAAATCTTGGAATTCCATCGAAAATCTCTGTGTCGACCTACGTACCGAAAAAAGAAGGGGAACGACACGAAAGGTACATAGGAAGTTAGGGTGGATAGGTTAGATGATGGCAGGATCAATTACATTGCGTTCCCCATCCGTTAAAATATGTTTCTGCATGTGACATTAGGGACAGCTGGCGTTGATTTCAGCGCGAACTCAAAACAAAGAGAAGTGTCCAATCCGGCTATAGAATCGAGCTAGACTTTTTCGCGGTTGTGGAATCAAGTGCCTCACCCGAGAGAGCCTAGATTTGAACAAGTGGACCGATAGAGTGTTTTTTCTAAGAATCACTTGTCATAGGCCTCAAAGTAGCACTTGTTTAGAGTGAAATCTTGGAATTCCATCGAAAATCTACGCGGTCGGCCTACGCATCAGAAACAAGAAGGGGAACGACGAAAGTTACATAGGAAGTTATGGTGGATAGGTTAGATGATGGTAGGATCAATTACATTGCGTTCCCCAACCATTAATATATGTTTCTGGATGTGACATTAGGGACTGCTCGCGCTGATTTCAGCGTGAACTCAAAACAAAGAGAAGTTTCCAATCCGGTTATAGAATCGAGCTAGACTTCTTGGCGGTTGTGGAATCAAATTCCTCACCCTAGAGAACCTAAATTTGAACATGTGGACCATTAGAGAGTTTTTCTAAGAATCACTTGTCATAGGCCTCAAAGTAGCACTTGTTTAGAGTGAAATCTTGGAATTCCATCGAAAATCTACGTAATGGACCTACGTACCGAAACAAGAAGGGGAACGACACGATAGGTACATAGGAAGTTAGGGTGGATAGGTTAGATGATGGTAGGATCAACTACATTGCGTTACCCAACCGTTAATATATGTTTCTAGATGTGACATTAGGGACAGCTGGCGCAGATTTCAGCGCGAAATCAAAACAAAGAGAAGTGTCCAATCCGGCTATAGAATCGAGTTAGACCTTTTTCGCGGTTGTGGAATCAAGTGCCTCACCCGAGAGAGCCTAAATTTGAACAAGTGGACCGATAGAGTGTTTTTCTAAGAATCACTTGTCATAGGCCTCAAAGTTGCACTTGTTTAGAGTGAAATCTTGGAATTCCATCGAAAATCTCTGTGTCGACCTACGTACCGAAACAAGAAGGGGAACGACACGAAAGTTACATAGGAAGTTAGGGAGGATTGGTTAGATGATGGTAAGATCAATTACATTGCGTTCCCCAACCGTTAATATATGTTTTGGATGTGAGAATAGGGACGGCTGGCGCTGATTTCAGCACGAACTCAAAACAAAGAGAAATTAACAATCCGGTTATAGAATCGAGCTAGACTTTTTTCACTGTTGTGGAATCAAATGCCTCACCCTAGAGAACCTAAATTTGAACAAGTGGACCATTAGAGTGTTTTTCTAAGAATCACTTGTCATAGGTCTCAAAGTAGCACTTGTTTAGAGTGAAATCTTGGAATTCCATCGAAAATCTCTATGTTGACCTACGCATGCGAAACAAGAAGGGAACGACATTAAAGGTACATAGGAAGTTAGGGTCGATAGGTTAGATGATGGTAGGATCAATTACATTGCGTTCCCCAACCGTTAAAATATGTTTCTGCATGTGACATTAGGGATCGCTCGCGCTGATTTCAGCGTGAACTCAAAAACAAAGAGAAGTTTCCAATCCGGTTATAGAATCGAGCTAGACTTCTTGGCGGTTGTGGAATCAAATTCCTCACCCTAGAGAACCTAAATTTGAACATGTGGACCATTAGAGAGTTTTTCTAAGAATCACTTGTCATAGGCCTCAAAGTAGCACTTGTTTAGAGCGAAATCTTGGAATTCCATCGAAAATCTCTGTGTCGACCTACGTACCGAAACAAGAAGGGGAACGACACGAAAGGTACATAGGAAGTTAGGGTGGATAGGTTAGATGATGGTAGGATCAACTACATTGCGTTACCCAACCGTTAATATATGTTTCTAGATGTGACATTAGGGACAGCTGGCGCAGATTTCAGCGCGAAATCAAAACAAAGAGAAGTGTCCAATCTGGATATAGAATCGAGCTAGACTTTTTCGCGGTTGTGGAATCATGTGCCTCACCCGAGAGAGCCTAAATTTGAACAAGTGGACCGATAGAGTGTTTTTCTAAGAATCACTTGTCATAGGCCTCAAAGTTGCACTTGTTTAGAGTGAAATCTTGGAATTCCATCAAAATTCTCTGTGTCGACCTACGTACCGAAACAAGAAGGGGAACGACACGAAAGTTACATTGGAAGTTAGGGTGGATAGGTTAGATGATGGTAAGATCAATTACATTGCATTCCCCAACCGTTAATATATGTTTCTGGATGTGACAATAGGGATCTCAGGGCGCTGATTTCAGCGTGAAATCAAAACAAAGAGAAACTTCCAATCCGGTTATAGAATCGAGCTAGACTTTTCACGGTTGTGGAATCAAATGCCTCACCCTAGAGAACCAAAATTTGAACAAGTGGACCATTAGAGAGTTTTTCTAAGAATCACTTGTCATAGGTCTCAAAGTAGCACTTGTTTAGAGTGAAATCTTGGAATTCCATCGAAAATCTCTATGTCGAGCCTACATACCGAAACAAGAAGGGAGCGATACGAAAGGTACATACGAAGTTAGGGTGGATAGGTTAGATGATGGTAGGATCAATTACATTGCGTTCCCCATCCGTTAAAATATGTTTCTGCATGTGACATTAGGGACTGCTCGCGCTGATTTCAGCGTGAACTCAAAACAAAGAGAAACTTCCAATCCGGTTATAGAATCGAGCTAGACTTTTTCACGGTTGTGGAATCAAATGCCTCACCCTAGAGAACCTAAATTTGAACAAGTGGACCATTAGAGAGTTTTTCTAAGAATCACTTGTCGTAGGCCTCAAAGTAGCACTTGTTTAGAGTGAAATCTTGGAATTCCATCAAAAAATCTACGTGGTCGACCTACGTACCGAAACAAGAAGGGGAACGACACGAAAGGTACATACGAAGTTAGGGTGGATAGGTTAGATGATGGCAGGATTTTTCGCGGTTGTGGAATCAAGTGCCTCACCCGAGAGAGCCTAAATTTGAACAAGTGGACCGATAGAGTGTTTTTCTAAGAATCACTTGTCATAGGCCTCAAAGTAGCACTTGTTTAGAGTGAAATCTTGGAATTCCATCGAAAATCTCTGTGTCGACCTACGTACCGAAACAAGAAGGGGAACGACACGAAAGGTACATAGGAAGTTAGGGTGGATAGGTTAGATGATGGCAGGATCAATTACATTGCGTTCCCCAACCTTTCAAATATGTTTCTGCATGTGACATTAGGGACAGCTGGCGTTGATTTCAGCGCGAACTCAAAACAAAGAGAAGTGTCCAATCCGGCTATAGAATCGAGCTAGACTTTTTCGCGGTTGTGGAATCAAGTGCCTCACCCGAGAGAGCCTAGATTTGAACAAGTGGACCGATAGAGTGTTTTTCTAAGAATCACTTGTCATAGGCCTCAAAGTAGCACTTGTTTAGAGTGAAATCTTGGAATTCCATCGAAAATCTCTGTGTCGACCTACGTACCAAAACAAGAAGGGGCGACGACACGAAAGGTACATAGGAAGTTAGGGTGGATAGGTTAGATGATGGCAGGATCAATTACATTGCGTTCCCCATCCGTTAAAATATGTTTACGCATGTGACATTAGGGACAGCTGGCGTTGATTTCAGCGCGAACTCAAAACAAAGAGAAGTGTCCAATCCGGCTATAGAATCGAGCTAGACTTTTTCGCGGTTGTGGAATCAAGTGCCTCACCCGAGAGAGCCTAGATTTGAACAAGTGGACCGATAGAGTGTTTTTCTAAGAATCACTTGTCATAGGCCTCAAAGTAGCACTTGTTTAGAGTGAAATCTTGGAATTCCATCGAAAATCTCTGTGTCGGCCTACGTACCGAAACAAGAAGGGGAACGACACGAAAGTTACATAGGAAGTTATGGTGGATAGGTTAGATGATGGTAGGATCAATTACATTGCGTTCCCCAACCATTAATATATGTTTCTGGATGTGACATTAGGGACTGCTTCGGCGCTGATTTCAGCGTGAACTCAAAACAAAGAGAAGTTTCCAATCCGGTTATAGAATCGAGCTAGACTTCTTGGCGGTTGTGGAATCAAATTCCTCACCCTAGAGAACCTAAATTTGAACATGTGGACCATTAGAGAGTTTTTCTAAGAATCACTTGTCATAGGCCTCAAAGTAGCACTTGTTTAGAGTGAAATCTTGGAATTCCATCGAAAATCTACGTAATGTCGGCCTACGTGCGAAACAAGAAGGGGAGCGACACGATAGGTACATAGGAAGTTAGGGTGGATAGGTTAGATGATGGTAGGATCAACTACATTGCGTTACCCAACCGTTAATATATGTTTCTAGATGTGACATTAGGGACAGCTGGCGCAGATTTCAGCGCGAAATCAAAACAAAGAGAAGTGTCCAATCCGGCTATAGAATCGAGCTAGACTTTTTCGCGGTTGTGGAATCAAGTGCCTCACCCGAGAGAGCCTAAATTTGAACAAGTGGACCGATAGAGTGTTTTTCTAAGAATCACTTGTCATAGGCCTCAAAGTTGCACTTGTTTAGAGTGAAATCTTGGAATTCCATCGAAAATCTCTGCGGTCGACCTACGCATCGAAACAAGAAGGGAACGACACGAAAGTTACATAGGAAGTTAGGGAGGATTGGTTAGATGATGGTAAGATCAATTACATTGCGTTCCCCAACCGTTAATATATGTTTTCGGATGTGAGAATAGGGGCTGGCGCTGATTTCAGCACGAACTCAAAACAAAGAGAAATTAACAATCCGGTTATAGAATCGAGCTAGACTTTTTTTCACTGTTGTGGAATCAAATGCCTCACCCTAGAGAACCTAAATTTGAACAAGTGGACCATTAGAGTGTTTTTCTAAGAATCACTTGTCATAGGTCTCAAAGTAGCACTTGTTTAGAGTGAAATCTTGGAATTCCATCGAAAATCTCTATGTTGACCTACGTACCGAAACAAGAAGGGGAACGACACGAAAGGTACATAGGAAGTTAGGGTCGATAGGTTAGATGATGGTAGGATCAATTACATTGCGTTCCCCAACCGTTAAAATATGTTTCTGCATGTGACATTAGGGACTGCTCGCGCTGATTTCAGCGTGAACTCAAAACAAAGAGAAGTTTCCAATCCGGTTATAGAATCGAGCTAGACTTCTTGGCGGTTGTGGAATCAAATTCCTCACCCTAGAGAACCTAAATTTGAACATGTGGACCATTAGAGAGTTTTTCTAAGAATCACTTGTCATAGGCCTCAAAGTAGCACTTGTTTAGAGCGAAATCTTGGAATTCCATCGAAAATCTCTGTGTCGACCTACGTAAAAACAAGAAGGGGAACGACACGAAAAGGTACATAGGAAGTTAGGGTGGATAGGTTAGATGATGGTAGGATCAACTACATTGCGTTACCCAACCGTTAATATATGTTTCTAGATGTGACATTAGGGACAGCTGGCGCAGATTTCAGCGCGAAATCAAAACAAAGAGAAGTGTCCAATCTGGATATAGAATCGAGCTAGACTTTTTCGCGGTTGTGGAATCATGTGCCTCACCCGAGAGAGCCTAAATTTGAACAAGTGGACCGATAGAGTGTTTTTCTAAGAATCACTTGTCATAGGCCTCAAAGTTGCACTTGTTTAGAGTGAAATCTTGGAATTCCATCAATATTCTCTCGTGGTCGACCTACGCATGAGAAACAAGAAGGGAACGACACGAAAGTTACATTGGAAGTTAGGGTGGATAGGTTAGATGATGGTAAGATCAATTACATTGCATTCCCCAACCGTTAATATATGTTTCTGGATGTGACAATAGGGACTGCTGGCGCTGATTTCAGCGCGAAATCAAAACAAAGAGAAACTTCCAATCCGGTTATAGAATCGAGCTAGACTTTTTCACGGTTGTGGAATCAAATGCCTCACCCTAGAGAACCAAAATTTGAACAAGTGGACCATTAGAGAGTTTTTCTAAGAATCACTTGTCATAGGTCTCAAAGTAGCACTTGTTTAGAGTGAAATCTTGGAATTCCATCGAAAATCTCTATGTCGACCTACATACCGAAACAAGAAGGGGAACGACACGAAAGGTACATACGAAGTTAGGGTGGATAGGTTAGATGATGGTAGGATCAATTACATTGCGTTCCCCATCCGTTAAAATATGTTTCTGCATGTGACATTAGGGACTGCTCGCGCTGATTTCAGCGTGAACTCAAAACAAAGAGAAACTTCCAATCCGGTTATAGAATCGAGCTAGACTTTTTCACGGTTGTGGAATCAAATGCCTCACCCTAGAGAACCTAAATTTGAACAAGTGGACCATTAGAGAGTTTTTCTAAGAATCACTTGTCGTAGGCCTCAAAGTAGCACTTGTTTAGAGTGAAATCTTGGAATTCCATCGAAAATCTACAGGTGGTCGACCTACGTACATGCAGAAACAAGAAGGGGAACGACACTAAAGGTACATACGGTTAGGGTGGATAGGTTAGATGATGGCAGGATTTTTCGCGGTTGTGGAATCAAGTGCCTCACCGAGAGAGCCTAAATTTGAACAAGTGGACCGATAGAGTGTTTTTCTAAGAATCACTTGTCATAGGCCTCAAAGTAGCACTTGTTTAGAGTGAAATCTTGGAATTCCATCGAAAATCTCTGTGTCGACCTACGTCACCAGAAACAAGAAGGGGAAGCGGCACGAAAGGTACATAGGAAGTTAGGGTGGATAGGTTAGATGATGGCAGGATCAATTACATTGCGTTCCCCAACCTTTCAAATATGTTTACGCATGTGACATTAGGGACAGCGGGCGTTGATTTCAGCGCTTGAACTCAAAACAAAGAGAAGTGTCCAATCCGGCTATAGAATCGAGCTAGACTTTTTCGCGGTTGTGGAATCAAGTGCCTCACCGAGAGAGCCTAGATTTGAACAAGTGGACCGATAGAGTGTTTTTCTAAGAATCACTTGTCATAGGCCTCAAAGTAGCACTTGTTTAGAGTGAAATCTTGGAATTCCATCGAAAATCTACGTGTCGACCTACGTACCAAAACAAGAAGGGGAACGACACATATTTAAAGGTACATAGGAAGTTAGGGTGGATAGGTTAGATGATGGCAGGATCAATTACATTGCGTTCCCCAACCGTTCAAATATGTTTCTGCATGTGACATTAGGGACAGCTGGCGTTGATTTCAGCGCGAACTCAAAACAAAGAGAAGTGTCCAATCCGGCTATAGAATCGAGCTAGACTTTTTCGCGGTTGTGGAATCAAGTGCCTCACCCGAGAGAGCCTAGATTTGAACAAGTGGACCGATAGAGTGTTTTTCTAAGAATCACTTGTCATAGGCCTCAAAGTAGCACTTGTTTAGAGTGAAATCTTGGAATTCCATCGAAAATCTCTGTGTCGACCTACGTACCAAAACAAGAAGGGGAACGACACGAAAGGTACATAGGAAGTTAGGGTGGATAGGTTAGATGATGGCAGGATCAATTACATTGCGTTCCCCGACCGTTCAAATATGTTTCTGCATGTGACATTAGGGCAGCTGGCGTTGATTTCAGCGCGAACTCAAAACAAAGAGAAGTGTCCAATCCGGCTATAGAATCGAGCTAGACTTTTTCGCGGTTGTGGAATCAAGTGCCTCACCGAGAGCCTAGATTTGAACAAGTGGACCGATAGAGTGTTTTTCTAAGAATCACTTGTCATAGGCCTCAAAGTTGCACTTGTTTAGAGTGAAATCTTGGAATTCCATCGAAAATCTCTATGTCGACCTACGTACCGAAACAAGAAGGGGAACGACCCGAAAGGTACATAGGAAGTTAGGGTCGATAGGTTAGATGATGGTAGGATCAATTACATTGCGTTCCCCAACCGTTAATATTTGTTTCTGCATGTCACATTAGGGACTGCTCGCGCTGATTTCAGCGTGAACTCAAAACAAAGAGAAGTGTCGAATCCGACTATAGAATCGAGCTAGACTTTTTCACACTTCTGGAATCAAGTGCCTCACCCAAGAGAGCCTAAATTTGAACAAGTGGACCATTAGAGAGTTTTTCTAAGAATCACTTGTCATAGGCCACAAAGTAGCACTTGTTTAGAGTGAAATCTTGGAATTCCATCGAAAATCTCTATGTCGACCTATGTACCGAAACAAGAAGGGGAATGATACGAAACGTACATAGGAAGTTAGGGTGGATAGGTTAGATGATGGTAGGATCAACTACATTGCGTTACCCAACCGTTAATATATGTTTCTGGATGTGACATCGAGGGGACAGTGGCGCTAATTTCAGCACGAACTCAAAACAAAGAGAAGTGTCCAATCCAGCTATAGAATCGAGCTAGACTTTTTCGCGGTTGTGGAATCAAGTGCCTCACCCGAGAGAGCCTAAATTTGAACAAGTGGACCATTAGAGAGTTTTTCTAAGAATCACTTGTCGTAGGCCTCAAAGTAGCACTTGTTTAGAGTGAAATCTTGGAATTCCATCGAAAATCTCTATGTCGACCTATGTACCGAAAAAACAAGAAGGGGAACGATACGAAAGGTATATAGGAAGTTTGGGTGGACAGGTTAGATGATGGTAGGATCAACTACATTGCGTACCCAACCGTTAATATATGTTTTGGATGTGACATTTGGGACAGCTGGCGCTGATTTCAGCGTGAACTCAAAAACAAAGAGAACTGTCCAATCCGACTATAGAATCGAGCTAGACTTTTTCACGGTTGTGGAATCAAGTGCCTCACCCAAGAGAGCCTAAATTTGAACAAGTGGACCCGATAGAGTGTTTTCTAAGAATCACTTGTCATAGGCCTCAAAGTAGCACTTGTTTAGAGTGAAATCTTGGAATTCCATCGAAAATCTACGGTCGGCCTACGCACCGAAACAAGAAGGGAACGACCACGAAAGTTACATAGGAAGTTAGGGTGGATAGGTTAGATGATGGTAGGATCAATTACATTGCGTTCCCCAACCGTTAATATATGTTTCTCGGATGTGACATTAGGGACTGCTCGCGCTGATTTCAGCGTGAACTCAAAACCAAGAGAAGTTTCCAATCCGGTTATAGAATCGAGCTAGACTTCTTGGCGGTTGTGGAATCAAATGCCTCACCCTAGAGAACCTAAATTTGAACAAGTGGACCATTAGAGAGTTTTTCTAAGAATCACTTGTCATAGGCCTCAAAGTAGCACATGTTTAGAGTGAAATCTTGGAATTCCATCGAAAATCTACGTAATCGACCTACGTACCCGAAACAAGAAGGGGAACGACGAAAGGTACATAGGAAGTTAGGGTGGATAGGTTAGATGATGGTAGGATCAATTACATTGCGTTCCCCAACCGTTAAAATATGTTTACGCATGTGACATTAGGGACTGCTCGCGCTGATTTCAGCGCGAACTCAAAACAAAGAGAAGTGTCCAATCCGGCTATAGAATCGAGCTAGACTTTTTTTCGCGGTTGTGGAATCAAGTGCCTCACCCGAGAGAGCCTAAATTTGAACAAGTGGACCGATAGAGTGTTTCTCTAAGAATCACTTGTCATAGGCCCTGAAAGTAGCACTTGTTTAGAGTGAAATCTTGGAATTCCATCGAAAATCTGTGTCGACCTACGCATCAAAACAAGAAGGGAACGATACGAAAGTTACATAGGAAGTTAGGGTGGATAGCTTAAATGATGGTAAGATCAATTACATTGCGTTCCCCAACCGTTAATATATGTTTTACGGATGTGACAATAGGGACTTCTCGTGCTGATTTCATCGCGAACTCAAAACAAAGAGGAGTTTCCAATCCGGTTATAGAATCGAGCTAGACTTTTTCACGGTTGTGGAATCAAATGCCTCATCCTAGAGAACCTAAATTTGAACAAGTGGACCATTAGAGAGTTTTTCTAAGAATCACTTGTCATAGGTCTCAAAGTAGCACTTGTTTAGAGTGAAATCTTGGAATTCCATCGAAAATCTCGTGTCGACCTACGCACCGAAACAAGAAGGGGAGCGACACGAAAGTTACATAGGAAGTTAGGGTGGATAGGTTAGATGATGGTAAGATCAATTACATTGCGTTCCCCAACCGTTAAAATATGTTTACGCATGTCACATTAGGGACTGCTCGCGCTGATTTCAGCGTGAACTCAAAACAAAGAGAACTTTCCAATCGGTTATACAATTGAGCTAGACTTTTTGGCGGTTATGGAATCAAATGCCTCACCCTAGAGAACCTAAATTTGAACAAGTGGACCATTAGAGAGTTTTCCTAAGAATCACTTGTCATAGGTCTCAAAGTAGCACTTGTTTAGAGTGAAATCTTGGGATTCCATCGAAAATCTACGTGGTCGACCTACGCACCGAAACAAGAAGGGGAACGACACGAAAGTTACATAGGAAGTTAGGGTGGATAGGTTAGATGATGGTAAGATCAATTACATTGCGTTTCCCAACCGTTAATATATGTTTTTGGATGTGACAATAGGGATTGCCGCGCTGATTTCAACGCGAACTCAAAACAAAGAGAAATTTCCAATCCGGTTATAGAATCGAGCTAGACTTTTTCACGGTTGTGGAATCAAATGCCTCATCCTAGTGAACCTAAATTTGAACAAGTGGACCATTAGAGAGTTTTTCTAAGAATCACTTATCATAGGCCACAAAGTAGCACTTGTTTAGAGTGAAATCTTGGAATTCCATCGAAAATCTCTATGTCGACCTACGTGCGAAACAAGAAGGGAACGACACTAAAGGTACATAGGAAGTTAGGGTCGATAGGTTAGATGATGGTAGGATCAATTACATTGCGTTCCCCAACCGTTAATATATGTTTCTGCATGTGACATTAGGGACTGCTCGCGCTGATTTCAGCGTGAACTCAAAACAAAGAGAAGTTTCCAATCCGGTTATAGAATCGAGCTAGACTTTTTGGCGGTTGTGGAATCAAATGCCTCACCCTAGAGAACCTAAATTTGAACAAGTGGACCATTAGAGAGTTTTTCTAAGAATCACTTGTCGTAGGCCTCAAAGTAGCACTTGTTTAGAGTGAAATCTTGGAATTCCATCGAAAATCTCTATGTCGACCTATGTACCGAAACAAGAAGGGGAACGATACGAAAGGTATATAGGAAGTTTGGGTGGATAGGTTAGATGATGGTAGGATCAACTACATTGCGTACCCAACCGTTAATATATGTTTCTGGATGTGACATTAGGGACAGCTGGCGCTGATTTCAGCGTGAACTCAAAACAAAGAGAAGTGTCCAATCCGACTATAGAATCGAGCTAGACTTTTTCACGGTTGTGGAATCAAGTGCCTCACCCAAGAGAGCCTAAATTTGAACAAGTGGACCGATAGAGTGTTTTTCTAAGAATCACTTGTCATAGGCCTCAAAGTTGCACTTGTTTAGAGTGAAATCTTGGAATTCCATCGAAAATCTCTGTGTCGACCTACGTACCGAAACAAGAAGGGGAACGACACGAAAGTTACATAGGAAGTTAGGGTGGATAGGTTAGATGATGGTAAGATCAATTACATTGCGTTTCCCAACCGTTAATATATGTTTCTGGATGTGACAATAGGGACTGCTCGCGCTGATTTTGGCTTGAACTCAAAACAAAGAGAAATTTCCAATCCGGGTACAGAATCGAGCTAGACTTTTTCACGGTTGTCGAATCAAATGCCTCATCCTAGAGAACCTAAATTTGAACAAGTGGACCATTAGAGTTTTTCTAAGAATCACTTGCCATAGGTCTCAAAGTAGCACTTGTTTTGAGTGAAATCTTGGAATTCCATCGAAAATCTCTATGTCGACCTACGCATCTGAAACATGAAGGGAACGACCGAAAGGTACATAGGAAGTTAGGGTCGATAGGTTAGATGATGGTAGGATCAATTACATTGTGTTCCCCAACCGTTAGTATATGTTTCTGCATGTGACATTAGGGATTGCTCGCGCTGATTTCAGCGTGAACTCAAAACAAAGAGAAGTTTCCAATCCGGTTATAGAATCGAGCTAGACTTCTTGGAGGTTGTGGAATCAAATGCGTCACCCTAGAGAACCTAAATTTGAACAAGTGGACCATTAGAGAGTTTTTCTAAGAATCACTTGTCATAGGCCTGAAAGTAGCACTTGTTTAGAGTGAAATCTTGGAATTCCATCGAAAATCTCTATGTCGACCTATGTACCGAAACAAGAAGGGGAACGATACGAAAGGTATATAGGAAGTTTGGGTGGATAGGTTAGATGATGGTAGGATCAACTACATTGCGTACCCAACCGTTAATATATGTTTCTGCATGTGACATTAGGGACAGCTGGCGCTGATTTCAGCGTGAACTCAAAACAAAGAGAAGTGTCCAATCCGACTATAGAATCGAGCTAGACTTTTTCACGGTTGTGGAATCAAGTGCCTCACCCAAGAGAGCATAAATTTGAACAAGTGGACCGATAGAGTGTTTTTCTAAGAATCACTTGTCATAGGCCTCAAAGTTGCACTTGTTTAGAGTGAAATCTTGGAATTCCATCGAAAATCTCTATGTCGACCTACGTACTGAAACATGAAGGGGAACGACCCGAAAGGTACATAGGAAGTTAGGGTCGATAGGTTAGATGATGGTAGGATCAATTACATTGCGTTCCCCAACCGTTAATATATGTTTCTGCAAGTGACATTAGGGACAGCTGGCGCTGATTTCAGCGTGAACTCAAAACAAAGAGAAGTGTCCAATCCGACTATAGAATCGAGCTAGACTTTTTCGCGGTTGTGGAATCAAGTGCCTCACCCAAGAGAGCCTAAATTTGAACAAGTGGACCGATAGAGTGTTTTTTCTAAGAATCACTTGTCATAGGCCTCAAAGTTGCACTTGTTTAGAGTGAAATCTTGGAATTCCATCGAAAATCTCTATGTCGACCTACGTACCGAAACAAGAAGGGGAACGACCCGAAAGGTACATAGGGAGTTAGGGTCGATAGGTTAGATGATGGTAGGATCAATTACATTGCGTTCCCCAACCGTTAATATTTGTTTTCTGCATGTCACATTAGGGACTGCTCGCGCTGATTTCAGCGTGAACTCAAAACAAAGAGAAGTGTCCAATCCGACTATAGAATCGAGCTAGACTTTTTCACACTTCTGGAATCAAGTGCCTCACCCAAGAGAGCCTAAATTTGAACAAGTGGACCATTAGAGAGTTTTTCTAAGAATCACTTGTCATAGGCCACAAAGTAGCACTTGTTTAGAGTGAAATCTTGGAATTCCATCGAAAATCTCTATGTCGACCTACGTACCGAAACAAGAACGGGAACGACACGAAAGGTACAAAGGAAGTTAGGGTCGATAGGTTAGATGATGGTAGGATCAATTACATTGCGTTCCCCAACCGTTAATATATGTTTCTACATGTGACATTAGGGACTGCTCGCGCTGATTTCAGCGTGAACTCAAAACAAAGAGAAGTTTCCAATCCGGTTATAAAATCGAGCTGGACTTCTTGGAGGTTGTGGAATCAAATGTGTCACCCTAGAGAACCTAAATTTGAACAAGTGGACCATTAGAGAGTTTTTCTAAGAATCACTTATCATAGGCCACAAAGTAGCACTTGTTTAGAGTGAAATCTTGGAATTCCATCGAAAATCTCTATGTCGACCTACGTACCGAAACAAGAAGGGGAACGACACGAAAGGTACATAGGAAGTTAGGGTCGATAGGTTAGATGATGGTAGGATCAATTACATTGCGTTCCCCAACCGTTAATATATGTTTTACGCATGTGACATTAGGGACTGCTCGCTGATTTCAGCGTGAACTCAAAACAAAGAGAAGTTTCCAATCCGGTTATAGAATCGAGCTAGACTTTTTTGGCGGTTGTGGAATCAAATGCCTCACCCTAGAGAACCTAAATTTGAACAAGTGGACCATTAGAGAGTTTTTCTAAGAATCACTTGTCGTAGGCCTCAAAGTAGCACTTGTTTAGAGTGAAATCTTGGAATTCCATCGAAAATCTCTATGTCGACCTATGTACCGAAACAAGAAGGGGAACGATACGAAAGGTATATAGGAAGTTTGGGTGGATAGGTTAGATGATGGTAAGATCAATTACATTGCGTACCCAACCGTTAATATATGTTTTCGGATGTGACATTAGGGACAGCCGGCGCTGATTTCAGCGTGAACTCAAAACAAAGAGAAGTGTCCAATCCGACTATAGAATCGAGCTAGACTTTTTTCACGGTTGTGGAATCAAGTGCCTCACCCAAGAGAGCCTAAATTTGAACAAGTGGACCGATAGAGTGTTTTTCTAAGAATCACTTGTCATAGGCCTCAAAGTTGCACTTGTTTAGAGTGAAATCTTGGAATTCCATCGAAAATCTACGTCCACCTACGTGCGAAACAAGAAGGGAACGACACGAAAGTTACATAGGAAGTTAGGGTGGATAGGTTAGATGATGGTAAGATCAATTACATTGCGTTTCCCAACCGTTAATATATGTTTCTGGATGTGACAATAGGGACTGCTCGCGCTGATTTTGGCGCGAACTCAAAACAAAGAGAAATTTCCAATCCGGGTACAGAATCGAGCTAGACTTTTTCACGGTTGTCGAATCAAATGCCTCATCCTAGAGAACCTAAATTTGAACAAGTGGACCATTAGAGAGTTTTTCTAAGAATCACTTGCCATAGGTCTCAAAGTAGCACTTGTTTTGAGTGAAATCTTGGAATTCCATCGAAAATCTCTATGTCGACCTACGCATCTTTGAAACATGAAGGGAACGACCGAAAGGTACATAGGAAGTTAGGGTCGATAGGTTAGATGATGGTAGGATCAATTACATTGTGTTCCCCAACCGTTAGTATATGTTTCTGCATGTGACATTAGGGATTGCTCGCGCTGATTTCAGCGTGAACTCAAAAAAAAAGAGAAGTTTCCAATCCGGTTATAGAATCGAGCTAGACTTCTTGGAGGTTGTGGAATCAAATGCGTCACCCTAGAGAACCTAAATTTGAACAAGTGGACCATTAGAGAGTTTTTCTAAGAATCACTTGTCATAGGCCCGAAAGTAGCACTTGTTTAGAGTGAAATCTTGGAATTCCATCGAAAATCTCTATGTCGACCTATGTGCGAAACAAGAAGGGGAACGATACGAAAAGGTATATAGAAAGTTTGGGTGGATAGGTTAGATGATGGTAGGATCAACTACATTGCGTACCCAACCGTTAATATATGTTTCGCATGTGACATTAGGGACAGCTGGCGCTGATTTCAGCGTGAACTCAAAACAAAGAGAAGTGTCCAATCCGACTATAGAATCGAGCTAGACTTTTTCACGGTTGTGGAATCAAGTGCCTCACCCAAGAGAGCCTAAATTTGAACAAGTGGACCGATAGAGTGTTTTTCTAAGAATCACTTGTCGTAGGCCTCAAAGTTGCACTTGTTTAGAGTGAAATCTTGGAATTCCATCGAAAATCTCTATGTCGACCTACGTATCTTTGAAACATGAAGGGAACGACCCGAAAGGTACATAGGAAGTTAGGGTCGATAGGTTAGATGATGGTAGGATCAATTACATTGCGTTCCCCAACCGTTAATATATGTTTCTGCATGTGACATTAGGGACAGCTGGCGCTGATTTCAGCGTGAACTCAAAACAAAGAGAAGTGTCCAATCCGACTATAGAATCGAGCTAGACTTTTTCACGGTTGTGGAATCAAGTGCCTCACCCAAGAGAGCCTAAATTTGAACAAGTGGACCGATAGAGTGTTTTTCTAAGAATCACTTGTCGTAGGCCTCAAAGTTGCACTTGTTTAGAGTGAAATCTTGGAATTCCATCGAAAATCTCTATGTCGACCTACGTACCGAAACAAGAAGGGGAACGACCCGAAAGGTACATAGGAAGTTAGGGTCGATAGGTTAGATGATGGTAGGATCAATTACATTGCGTTCCCCAACCGTTAATATATGTTTCTGCATGTGACATTAGGGGACACGGGCGCTGATTTCAGCGTGAACTCAAAACAAAGAGAAGTGTCCAATCCGACTATAGAATCGAGCTAGACTTTTTTTTCACGGTTGTGGAATCAAGTGCCTCACCCAAGAGAGCCTAAATTTGAACAAGTGGACCGATAGAGTGTTTTTCTAAGAATCACTTGTCGTAGGCCTCAAAAGTTGCACTTGTTTAGAGTGAAATCTTGAATTCCATCGAAAATCTCTATGTCGACCTACGTACCGAAACAAGAAGGGGAGCGACCCGAAAGGTACATAGGAAGTTAGGGTCGATAGGTTAGATGATGGTAGGATCAATTACATTGCGTTCCCCAACCGTTAATATTTGTTTTACGCATGTCACATTAGGGGACTGCTCGCTGATTTCAGCGTGAACTCAAAACAAAGAGAAGTGTCCAATCCGACTATAGAATCGAGCTAGACTTTTTTCACGGTTGTGGAATCAAGTGCCTCACCCAAGAGAGCCTAAATTTGAACAAGTGGACCATTAGAGAGTTTTTCTAAGAATCACTTGTCATAGGCCACAAAGTAGCACTTGTTTAGAGTGAAATCTTGGAATTCCATCGAAAATCTCTATGTCGACCTACGTGCAGAAACAAGAATGGGAAGCGACACGAAAGGTACATAGGAAGTTAGGGTCGATAGGTTAGATGATGGTAGGATCAATTACATTGCGTTCCCCAACCGTTAATATATGTTTACGCATGTGACATTAGGGACTGCTCGCGCTGATTTCAGTGTGAACTCAAAACAAAGAGAAGTTTCCAATCCGGTTATAGAATCGAGCTAGACTTTTTCACGTTTGTGGAATCAAATGCCTCACCTAGAGAACCTAAATTTGAACAAGTGGACCATTAGAGAGTTTTTCTAAGAATCACTTGTCGTAGGCCTCAAAGTAGCACTTGTTTAGAGTGAAATCTTGGAATTCCATCGAAAATCTCTGTGTCGACCTACGTACCGAAACAAGAAGGGGAACGACACGAAAGGTACATACGAAGTTAGGGTGGAAAGGTTAGATTATGGTAGGATCAATTACATTGCGTTCCCCAACCGTTAAAATATGTTTCTGCATGTCACATTAGGGACTGCTCGCGCTGATTTCAGCGTGAACTCAAAACAAAGAGAAATTTCCAATCCGGTTATAGAATTGAGCTAGACTTTTTGGCGGTTATGGAATCAAATGCCTCACCCTAGAGAACCTAAATTTGAACAAGTGGACCATTAGAGAGTTTTTCTAAGAATCACTTGTCATTGGCCTCAAAGTAGCACTTGTTTAGAGTGAAATCTTGAATTCCATCGAAAATCTCTGTGTCGACCTACGTACCGAAACAAGAAGGGGAACGACACGAAAGGTACATACACGGTTAGGGTGGAAAGGTTAGATTATGGTAGGATCAATTACATTGCGTTCCCCAACCGTTAAAATATGTTTTACGCATGTCACATTAGGGACTGCTTTCGCTGATTTCAGCGTGAACTCAAAACAAAGAGAAATTTCCAATCCAGGTTATAGAATTGAGCTAGACTTTTTGGCGGTTATGGAATCAAATGCCTCACCCTAGAGAACCTAAATTTGAACAAGTGGACCATTAGAGAGTTTTTCTAAGAATCACTTGTCATTGGCCTCAAAGTAGCACTTGTTTAGAGTGAAATCTTAGAATTCCATCGACAATCTCTATGCTGATCTACGCACCGAAACCAAGAAGGGAGCGACACGAAAGGTACATAGGAAGTTAGGGTGGATAGGTTAGATGATGGTAGGATCAATTACATCGCGTTACCCAACCGTTAATATACGTTTCTGCATGTGACATTTGGGACTGCTCGCTGATTTCAGCGTGAACTCAAAACAAAGAGAAGTTTCCAATCCAGTTATAGAATCGAGCTAGACTTTTTGGCGGTGGTGGAATCACGTGCCTCACCAGCGAGCCTAAATTTGAACAAGTGGACCATTAGAGAGTTTTCCTAAGAATCACTTGTCATAGGCCTCAAAGTAGCACTTGTTTAGAGTGAAATCTTGGAATTCCATCGAAAATCTCTATGTCGACCTACGTACCGAAACAAGAAGGCGAACGATACGAAAGGTACATAGGAAGTTAGGGTGGATAGGTTAGATGATGGTTGGATCAACTACATTGCGTTACCCAACCGTTAATATATGTTTCTGGATGTGACATTTGGGACAGCTGGCGTTGATTTCAGCGCGAACACAAAACAAAGAGAAGTGTCCAATCCGGCTATAGAATCGATCTAGACTTTTTCGCGGTTGTGGAATCAAGTGCCTCACCCGAGAGAGCCTAAATTTGAACAAGTGGACCGATAGAGTGTTTTTCTAAGAATCACTTGTCATAGGCCTCAAAGTAGCACTTGTTTAGAGTGAAATCTTGGAATTCCATCGAAAATCTCTGTGTCGACCTACGTACCGAAACAAGAAGGGGAACGACACGAAAGTTACATAGGAAGTTAGGGTGGATAGGTTAGATGATGGTAGGATCAATTACATTGCGTTCCCCAACCGTTAATATATGTTTCTGGATGTGACATTAGGGACTGCTCGCGCTGATTTCAGCGTGAACTCAAAACAAAGAGAAGTTTCCAATCCGGCTATAGAATCGAGCTAGACTTCTTGGCGGTTGTGGAATCAAGTGCCGCACCCTAGAGAGCCTAAATTTGAACAAGTGGACCATTAGAGAGTTTTTCTAAGAATCACTTGTCATAGGCCTCAAAGTAGCACTTGTTTAGAGTGAAATCTTGGAATTCCATCGAAAATCTCTGTGTCGACCTACGTACTGAAACAAGAAGGGGAACGACACGAAAGGTACATAGGAAGTTAGGGTGGATAGGTTAGATGATGGTAAGATCAATTACATTGCGTTCCCCAACCGTTGGGGAACGACCGAAAGGTACATAGGAAGTTAGGGTCGATAGGTTAGATGATGGTAGGATCAATTACATTGCGTTCCCCAACCGTTAATATATGTTTTGCATGTGACATTAGGGACAGGCGCTGATTTCAGCGTGAACTCAAAACAAAGAGAAGTGTCCAATCCGACTATAGAATCGAGCTAGACTTTTTTCACGGTTGTGGAATCAAGTGCCTCACCCAAGAGAGCCTAAATTTGAACAAGTGGACCGATAGAGTGTTTTTTCTAAGAATCACTTGTCGTAGGCCTCAAAGTTGCACTTGTTTAGAGTGAAATCTTGGAATTCCATCGAAAATCTCTATGTGGACCTACGTCTGAAGAAACAAGAAGGGGAACGACCGAAAGGTACATAGGAAGTTAGGGTCGATAGGTTAGATGATGGTAGGATCAATTACATTGCGTTCCCCAACCGTTAATATATGTTTCTGCATGTGACATTAGGGACAGCTGGCGCTGATTTCAAGCGTGAACTCAAAACAAAGAGAAGTGTCCAATCCGACTATAGAATCGAGCTAGACTTTTTCACGATTTGTGGAATCAAGTGCCTCACCAAGAGAGCCTAAATTTGAACAAGTGGACCGATAGAGTGTTTTTCTAAGAATCACTTGTCGTAGGCCTCAAAGTTGCACTTGTTTAGAGTGAAATCTTGGAATTCCATCGAAAATCTCTATAATCGACCTACGTCATCGAAACAAGAAGGGGAACGACCGAAAGGTACATAGGAAGTTAGGGTCGATAGGTTAGATGATGGTAGGATCAATTACATTGCGTTCCCCAACCGTTAATATTTGTTTCTGCATGTCACATTAGGGACTGCTCGCGCTGATTTCAGCGTGAACTCAAAACAAAGAGAAGTGTCCAATCCGACTATAGAATCGAGCTAGACTTTTTCACGGTTGTGGAATCAAGTGCCTCACCCAAGAGAGCCTAAATTTGAACAAGTGGACCATTAGAGTTTTTCTAAGAATCACTTGTCATAGGCCACAAAGTAGCACTTGTTTAGAGTGAAATCTTGGAATTCCATCGAAAATCTCTATGTCGACCTACGTACCGAAACAAGAATGGGAACGGCACGAAAGGTACATAGGAAGTTAGGGTCGATAGGTTAGATGATGGTAGGATCAATTACATTGCGTTCCCCAACCGTTAATATATGTTTCTGCATGTGACATTAGGGACTGCTCGCGCTGATTTCAGTGTGAACTCAAAACAAAGAGAAGTTTCCAATCCGGTTATAGAATCGAGCTAGACTTTTTCACGTTTGTGGAATCAAATGCCTCACCCTAGAGAACCTAAATTTGAACAAGTGGACCATTAGAGAGTTTTTCTAAGAATCACTTGTCGTAGGCCTCAAAGTAGCACTTGTTTAGAGTGAAATCTTGGAATTCCATCGAAAATCTCTGGTCGACCTACGTGCGAAACAAGAAGGGAACGACACGAAAGGTACATACGAAGTTAGGGTGGAAAGGTTAGATTATGGTAGGATCAATTACATTGCGTTCCCCAACCGTTAAAATATGTTTACGCATGTCACATTAGGACTCGCTCGCTGATTTCAGCGTGAACTCAAAAACAAAGAGAAATTTCCAATCCGGTTATAGAATTGAGCTAGACTTTTTTGGCGGTTATGGAATCAAATGCCTCACCCTAGAGAACCTAAATTTGAACAAGTGGACCATTAGAGAGTTTTCTAAGAATCACTTGTCATTGGCCTCAAAGTAGCACTTGTTTAGAGTGAAATCTTAGAATTCCATCGACAATCTCTATGCTGATCTACGTACGAAACCAGAAGGGAACGACACGAAAGGTACATAGGAAGTTAGGGGTGGATAGGTTAGATGATGGTAGGATCAATTACATCGCGTTACCCAACCGTTAATATACGTTTCTGCATGTGACATTTGGGACTGCTCGCTGATTTCAGCGTGAACTCAAAACAAAGAGAAGTTTCCAATCCAGTTATAGAATCGAGCTAGACTTTTTGGCGGTGGTGGAATCACGTGCCTCACCCCGAGAGCCTAAATTTGAACAAGTGGACCATTAGAGAGTTTTCCTAAGAATCACTTGTCATAGGCCTCAAAGTAGCACTTGTTTAGAGTGAAATCTTGGAATTCCATCGAAAATCTCTATGTGGAGCCTAAACAAGAAACAAGAAGGGGAACGATACGTCTAAAGGTACATAGGAAGTTAGGGTGGATAGGTTAGATGATGGTTGGATCAACTACATTGCGTTACCCAACCGTTAATATATGTTTCTGGATGTGACATTTGGGACAATTTGGCGTTGATTTCAGCGGGAACACAAAACAAAGAGAAGTGTCCAATCCGGCTATAGAATCGATCTAGACTTTTTTCGCGGTTGTGGAATCAAGTGCCTCACCGAGAGCCTAAATTTGAACAAGTGGACCGATAGAGTGTTTTTCTAAGAATCACTTGTCATAGGCCTCAAAGTAGCACTTGTTTAGAGTGAAATCTTGGAATTCCATCGAAAATCTCTGTGTCGACCTACGCACCGAAAACAAGAAGGGAACGACACGAAAGTTACATAGGAAGTTAGGGTGGATAGGTTAGATGATGGTAGGATCAATTACATTGCGTTCCCCAACCGTTAATATATGTTTCGGATGTGACATTAGGGACTGCTCGCGCTGATTTCAGCGTGAACTCAAAACAAAGAGAAGTTTCCAATCCGGTTATAGAATCGAGCTAGACTTCTTGGCGGTTGTGGAATCAAATGCCGCACCCTAGAGAACCTAAATTTGAACAAGTGGACCATTAGAGAGTTTTTCTAAGAATCACTTGTCATAGGCCTCAAAGTAGCACTTGTTTAGAGTGAAATCTTGGAATTCCATCGAAAATCTCTGTGTCGAGCCTGCGTGCCGAAACAAGAAGGGAACGACACGAAAGGTACATAGGAAGTTAGGGTGGATAGGTTAGATGATGGTAGGATCAATTACATTGCGTTCCCCATCCGTTAAAATATGTTTCGCATGTGACATTAGGGACTCCTCGCGCAGATTTCAGCGTGAACTCAAAACAAGAGAAACTTCAAATCCGGTTTGTAGAATCGAGGCTAGACTTTTTCAGGGTTGTGGAATCAAATGCCTCACCCTAGAGAACCTAAATTTGAACAAGTGGACCATTAGAGAGTTTTTCTAAGAATCACTTGTCATAGGCCTCAAAGTAGCACTTGTTTAGAGTGAAATCTTGGAATTCCATCGAAAATCTCGTGTCGACCTACGCATGCGAAACAAGAAGGGGAACGACACGAAGGTGCGTAGGGAAGTTAGGGTGGATAGGTTAGATGATGGTAGGATCAATTACATTGCGTTCCCCAACCGTTAATATATGTTTCTGCATGTGACATTAGGGACTGCTTTGGCGCTGATTTCAGTCAAAGGCGAACTCAAAACAAAGAGAAGTGTCAATCCCGGCTATAGAATCGAGCTAGACTTTTTGCGGTTGTGGAATCAAGTGCCTCACCCGAGAGAGCCTAAATTTGAACAAGTGGACCGATAGAGTGTTTCTCTAAGAATCACTTGTCATAGGCCTGAAAGTAGCACTTGTTTAGAGTGAAATCTTGGAATTCCATCGAAAATCTCTGTATCGACCTACGCATGAAACAAGAAGGGGAACGATACGAAAAGTTACATAGGAAGTTAGGGTGGATAGCTTAGATGATGGTAAGATCAATTACATTTGCGTTCCCCAACCGTTAATATATGTTTCGGATGTGACAATAGGGACTTCTAGCGCTGATTTCATCGCGAACTCAAAACAAAGAGGAGTTTCCAATCCGGTTATAGAATCGAGCTAGACTTTTTCACGGTTGTGGAATCAAATGCCTCATCCTAGAGAACCTAAATTTGAACAAGTGGACCATTAGAGAGTTTTTCTAAGAATCACTTGTCATAGGTCTCAAAGTAGCACTTGTTTAGAGTGAAATCTTGGAATTCCATCGAAAATCTCTGTGTCGACCTACGTAAAAAAACAAGAAGGGGAATGACACGAAAGTTACATAGGAAGTTAGGGTGGATAGGTTAGATGATGGTAAGATCAATTACATTGCGTTCCCCAACCATTAAAATATGTTTCTGCATGTCACATTAGGGACTGCTCGCGCTGATTTCAGCGTGAACTCAAAACAAAGAGAACTTTCCAATCCGGTTATACAATTGAGCTAAACTTTTTGGCGGTTATGGAATCAAATGCCTCACCCTAGAGAACCTAAATTTGAACAAGTGGACCATTAGAGAGTTTTTCTAAGAATCACTTGTCATAGGTCTCAAAGTAGCACTTGTTTAGAGTGAAATCTTGGGATTCCATCGAAAATCTCTGTGTCGACCTATGTACCGAAACAAGAAGGGGAACGACACGAAAGTTACATAGGAAGTTAGGGTGGATAGGTTAGATGATGGTAAGATCAATTACATTGCGTTTCCCAACCGTTAATATATGTTTTGGATGTGACAATAGGGACTGCTCGCGCTGATTTCAGCCTGAACTCAAAACAAAGAGAAATTTCCAATCCGGTTATAGAATCGAGCTAGACTTTTTCACGGTTGTGGAATCAAATGCCTCATCCTAGTGAACCTAAATTTGAACAAGTGGACCATTAGAGAGTTTTTCTAAGAATCACTTGCCATAGGTCTCAAAGTAGCACTTGTTTAGAGTGAAATCTTGGAATTCCATCGAAAATGTGTCGACCCACGCATCGAAACAAGAAGGGGAACGACACGAAAGGTACATTGGAAGTTAGGGTGGATAGGTTAGATGATGGCAGGATCAATTACATTGCGTTCCCCAACCGTTCAAATATGTTTCTGCATGTGACATTAGGGACGGTGGCGTTGATTTCAGCGAACTCAAAACAAAGAGAAGTGTCCAATCCGGCTATAGAATCGAAGCTAGACTTTGTCGCGGTTGTGGAATCAAGTGCCTCACCCGAGAGAGCCTAAATTTGAACAAGTGGACCGATAGAGTGTTTCTCTAAGAATCACTTGTCATAGGCCTGAAAAGTAGCACTTGTTTAGAGTGAAATCTTGGAATTCCATCAAAAATCTACGGTAATCGACCTACGTCATTGAAACAAGAAGGGGAACGATACGAAAGTTACATAGGAAGTTAGGGTGGATAGCTTAGATGATGGTAAGATCAATTACATTGTGTTCCCCAACCGTTAATATATGTTTACGGATGTGACAATAGGGACTTCTAGCGCTGATTTCATCGCGAACTCAAAACAAAGAGGAGTTTCAATCCGGTTATAGAATCGAGCTAGACTTTTTCACGGTTGTGGAATCAAATGCCTCATCCGAGAGAACCTAAATTTGAACAAGTGGACCATTAGAGAGTTTTTCTAAGAATCACTTGTCATAGGTCTCAAAGTAGCACTTGTTTAGAGTGAAATCTTGGAATTCCATCAAAAATCTCGCGGTCGACCTACGTACCTAAACAAGAAGGGGAACGACACGAAAGTTACATAGGAAGTTAGGGGAGGATAGGTTAGATGATGGTAAGATCAATTACATTGCGTTCCCCAACCGTTAAAATATGTTTCGCATGTCACATTAGGGACTGCTCTCGCGCTGATTTCAGCGTGAACTCAAAACAAAGAGAACTTTCCAATCGGTTATACAATTGAGCTAGACTTTTTGGCGGTTATGGAATCAAATGCCTCACCCTAGAGAACCTAAATTTGAACAAGTGGACCATTAGAGAGTTTTTCTAAGAATCACTTGTCATAGGTCTCAAAGTAGCACTTGTTTAGAGTGAAATCTTGGGATTCCATCGAAAATCTCTGTGTCGACCTAACGTACCAAAACAAGAAGGGGAACGACACACGAAAGTTACATAGGAAGTTAGGGTGGATAGGTTAGATGATGGTAAGATCAATTACATTGCGTTTCCCAACCGTTAATATATGTTTTTGGATGTGACAATAGGGACTGCTTTCGCGCTGATTTCAGCGCTTGAACTCAAACAAAGAGAAATTTTCAATCCGGTTATAGAATCGAAGCTAGACTTTTTTCACGGTTGTGGAATCAAATGCCTCATCCTAGTGAACCTAAATTTGAACAAGTGGACCATTAGAGAGTTTTTCTAAGAATCACTTGCCATAGGTCTCAAAGTAGCACTTGTTTAGAGTGAAATCTTGGAATTCCATCGAAAATCTACGTGTCGACCTACGTCATTGAAACAAGAAGGGGAACGGATACTAAAGGTACATAGGAAGTTAGGGTGGATAGGTTAGATGATGGTAGGATCAATTACATTGCGTTCCCCAACCGTTCAAATATGTTCCTGGATGTGACATTAGGGACTGCTCGCGCTGATTTCAGCGTGAACTCAAAACAAAGAGAAGTGTCCAATCCGGCTATAGAATCGATCTAGACTTTTCAGCGGGTTGTGGAATCAAGTGCCTCACCCGAGAGAGCCTAAATTTGAACAAGTGGACCGATAGAGTGTTTTTCTAAGAATCACTTGTCATAGGCCTCAAAGTAGCACTTGTTTAGAGTGAAATCTTGGAATTCCATCGAAAATCTCTGTGGTCGGCCTACGTGCGAAACAAGAAGGGGAACGACACGAAAGTTACATAGGAAGTTAGGGTGGATAGGTTAGATGATGGTAGGATCAATTACATTGTGTTCCCCAACCGTTAATATATGTTCCTGGATGTGACATTAGGGACTGCTCGCGCTGATTTCAGCGTGAACTCAAAACAAAGAGAAGTTTCCAATCCGGTTATATAATCGAGCTAGACTTCTTGGCGGTTGTGGAATCAAATGCCTCACCCTAGAGAACCTAAATTTGAACAAGTGGACCATTAGAGAGTTTTTCTAAGAATCACTTGTCATAGGCCTCAAAGTAGCACTTGTTTAGAGTGAAATCTTGGAATTCCATCGAAAATCTCTGTGTCGACCTACGTACCGAAACAAGAAGGGGAACGACACGAAAGGTACATAGGAAGTTAGGGTGGATAGGTTAGATGATGGTAGGATCAATTACATTGCGTTCCCCAACCGTTAATATATGTTTCTGCATGTGACATTAGGGACTGCTCGCGCTGATTTCAGCGCGAACTCAAAACAAAGAGAAGTGTCCAATCCGGCTATAGAATCGAGCTAGACTTTTTTGCGGTTGTGGAATCAAGTGCCTCACCCGAGAGAGCCTAAATTTGAACAAGTGGACCGATAGAGTGTTTTTCTAAGAATCACTTGTCATAGGCCTCAAAGTAGCACTTGTTTAGAGTGAAATCTTGGAATTCCATCGAAAATCTCTGTGTCGACCTACGTACCGAAACAAGAAGGGGAACGATACGAAAGTTACATAGGAAGTTAGGGTGGATAGCTTAGATGATGGTAAGATCAATTACATTGCGTTCCCCAACCGTTAATATATGTTTCGGATGTGACAATAGGGACTTCTAGCGCTGATTTCAGCGCGAACTCAAAACAAAGAGGAGTTTCCAATCCGGTTATAGAATCGAGCTAGACTTTTTCACGGTTGTGGAATCAAATGCCTCATCCTAGAGAACCTAAATTTGAACAAGTGGACCATTAGAGAGTTTTTCTAAGAATCACTTGTCATAGGTCTCAAAGTAGCACTTGTTTAGAGTGAAATCTTGGAATTCCATCGAAAATCTCGTGTCGGACCTACGTGCGAAACAAGAAGGGAACGACACGAAAGTTACATAGGAAGTTAGGGTGGATAGGTTAGATGATGGTAAGATCAATTACATTGCGTTCCCCAACCGTTAAAATATGTTTCGCATGTCACATTAGGGACTGCTGGCGCTGATTTCAGCGTGAACTCAAAACAAAAGAGAACTTTCCAATCGGTTATACAATTGAGCTAGACTTTTTGGCGGTTATGGAATCAAATGCCTCACCCTAGAGAACCTAAATTTGAACAAGTGGACCATTAGAGAGTTTTTCTAAGAATCACTTGTCATAGGTCTCAAAGTAGCACTTGTTTAGAGTGAAATCTTGGGATTCCATCGAAAATCTCGTAATGTCGACCTACGCATCAGAAACAAGAAGGGAAACGACACGAAAGTTACATAGGAAGTTAGGGTGGATAGGTTAGATGATGGTAAGATCAATTACATTGCGTTTCCCAACCGTTAATATATGTTTTTGGATGTGACAATAGGGATCGCCGCGCTGATTTCAGCGCGAACTCAAAACAAAGAGAAATTTCCAATCGGTTATAGAATCGAGCTAGACTTTTCACGGTTGTGGAATCAAATGCCTCATCCTAGTGAACCTAAATTTGAACAAGTGGACCATTAGAGAGTTTTTCTAAGAATCACTTGCCATAGGTCTCAAAGTAGCACTTGTTTAGAGTGAAATCTTGGAATTCCATCGAAAATCTCTATGTCGACCTACGTCTTTGAAACATGAAGGGAACGACCCGAAAGGTACATAGGAAGTTAGGGTCGATAGGTTAGATGATGGTAGGATCAATTACATTGCGTTCCCCAACCGTTAATATATGTTTCTGCATGTGACATTAGGGATTGCTCGCGCTGATTTCAGCGTGAACTCAAAACAAAGAGAAGTTTCCAATCCGGTTATAGAATCGAGCTAGACTTCTTGGAGGTTGTGGAATCAAATGCGTCACCCTAGAGAACCTAAATTTGAACAAGTGGACCATTAGAGAGTTTTTCTAAGAATCACTTGTCATAGGCCACAAAAGTAGCACTTGTTTAGAGTGAAATCTTGGAATTCCATCGAAAATCTCTATGTCGACCTACGTACCGAAACAAGAAGGGGAACGACACGAAAGGTACATAGGAAGTTAGGGTCGATAGGTTAGATGATGGTAGGATCAATTACATTGCGTTCCCCAACCGTTAATATATGTTTCTGCATGTGACATTAGGGACTGCTCGCTGATTTCAGCGTGAACTCAAAAACAAAGAGAAGTTTCCAATCCGGTTATAGAATCGAGCTAGACTTTTTGGCGGTTGTGGAATCAAATGCCTCACCCAAGAGAACCTAAATTTGAACAAGTGGACCATTGGAGAGTTTTTCTAAGAATCACTTGTCATAGGCCTCAAAGTAGCACTTGTTTAGAGTGAAATCTTGAAATTCCATCGAAAATTTCTATGTCGACCTATGTACCAAAACAAGAAGGGAACGATTTAAAGGTATATAGGAAGTTTGGGTGGATAGGTTAGATGATGGTAGGATCAATTACATTGCGTTCCCCAACCGTTAATATATGTTTCGCATGTGACATTAGGGACTGCTCGGCGCTGATTTCAGTGAACTCAAAACAAAGAGAAGTGTCCAATCCGGCTATAGAATCGAGCTAGACTTTTTGCGGTTGTGGAATCAAGTGCCTCACCCGAGAGAGCCTAAATTTGAACAAGTGGACCGATAGAGTGTTTCTCTAAGAATCACTTGTCATAGGCCTGAAAGTAGCACTTGTTTAGAGTGAAATCTTGGAATTCCATCGAAAATCTCTGTGTCGACCTACGTCTTTGAAAAACAAGAAGGGGAACGATAACGAAAGTTACATAGGAAGTTAGGGTGGATAGCTTAGATGATGGTAAGATCAATTACATTGCGTTCCCCAACCGTTAATATATGTTTTGGATGTGACAATAGGGACTTCTAGCGCTGATTTCAGCGCGAACTCAAAACAAAGAGGAGTTTCCAATCCGGTTATAGAATCGAGCTAGACTTTTTCACGGTTGTGGAATCAAATGCCTCATCCTAGAGAACCTAAATTTGAACAAGTGGACCATTAGAGAGTTTTTCTAAGAATCACTTGTCATAGGTCTCAAAGTAGCACTTGTTTAGAGTGAAATCTTGGAATTCCATCGAAAATCTCGCGGTCGACCTACGTAACCGAAACCAGAAGGGAATGACACGAAAGTTACATAGGAAGTTAGGGTGGATAGGTTAGATGATGGTAAGATCAATTACATTGCGTTCCCCAACCGTTAAAATATGTTTACGCATGTCACATTAGGGACTGCTCGCGCTGATTTCAGCGTGAACTCAAAACAAAGAGAACTTTCCAATCCGGTTATACAATTGAGCTAGACTTTTTGGCGGTTATGGAATCAAATGCCTCACCCTAGAGAACCTAAATTTGAACAAGTGGACCATTAGAGAGTTTTTCTAAGAATCACTTGTCATAGGTCTCAAAGTAGCACTTGTTTAGAGTGAAATCTTGGGATTCCATCGAAAAAATCTCTGTGTCGACCTACGCACCAAAACAAGAAGGGAAACGACACGAAAGTTACATAGGAAGTTAGGGTGGATAGGTTAGATGATGGTAAGATCAATTACATTGCGTTTCCCAACCGTTAATATATGTTTTTGGATGTGACAATAGGGACTGCTCGCGCTGATTTCAGCGCGAACTCAAAACAAAGAGAAATTTCCAATCCGGTTATAGAATCGAGCTAGACTTTTTCACGGTTGTGGAATCAAATGCCTCATCCTAGTGAACCTAAATTTGAACAAGTGGACCATTAGAGAGTTTTTCTAAGAATCACTTGCCATAGGTCTCAAAGTAGCACTTGTTTAGAGTGAAATCTTGGAATTCCATCGAAAATCTCTATGTCGACCTACGTACTGAAACATGAAGGGGAACGACCCGAAAGGTACATAGGAAGTTAGGGTCGATAGGTTAGATGATGGTAGGATCAATTACATTGCGTTCCCCAACCGTTAATATATGTTTCTGCATGTGACATTAGGGATTGCTCGCTGATTTCAGCGTGAACTCAAAACAAAGAGAAGTTTCCAATCCGGTTATAGAATCGAGCTAGACTTCTTGGAGGGTTGTGGAATCAAATGCGTCACCCTAGAGAACCTAAATTTGAACAAGTGGACCATTAGAGAGTTTTTCTAAGAATCACTTGTCATAGGCCACAAAGTAGCACTTGTTTAGAGTGAAATCTTGGAATTCCATCGAAAATCTCTATGTCGACCTACGTGCGAAACAAGAAGGGAGCGACACGAAAGGTACATAGGAAGTTAGGGTCGATAGGTTAGATGATGGTAGGATCAATTACATTGCGTTCCCCCAACCGTTAATATATGTTTTCGCATGTGACATTAGGGACTGCTCGCGCTGATTTCAGCGTGAACTCAAAAACAAAGAGAAGTTTCAATCCGGTTATAGAATCGAGCTAGACTTTTGGCGGTTGTGGAATCAAATGCCTCACCCAAGAGAACCTAAATTTGAACAAGTGGACCATTGGAGAGTTTTTCTAAGAATCACTTGTCATAGGCCTCAAAGTAGCACTTGTTTAGAGTGAAATCTTGAAATTCCATCGAAAATTTCTATGTCGACCTATGTAATCAAAACAAGAAGGGAACGATTCGAAAGGTATATAGGAAGTTTGGGTGGATAGGTTAGATGATGGTAGGATCAATTACATTGCGTTCCCCCAACCGTTAATATATGTTTTGCATGTGACATTAGGGACTGCTCAGCGCTGATTTCAGCGAACTCAAAACAAAGAGAAGTGTCCAATCCGGCTATAGAATCGAGCTAGACTTTTTTGCGGTTGTGGAATCAAGTGCCTCACCCGAGAGAGCCTAAATTTGAACAAGTGGACCGATAGAGTGTTTCTCTAAGAATCACTTGTCATAGGCCTGAAAGTAGCACTTGTTTAGAGTGAAATCTTGGAATTCCATCGAAAATCTCTGTGTCGACCTACGTACTGAAACAAGAAGGGGAACGATACGAAAGTTACATAGGAAGTTAGGGTGGATAGCTTAGATGATGGTAAGATCAATTACATTGCGTTCCCCAACCGTTAATATATGTTTTGGATGTGACAATAGGGACTTCTAGCGCTGATTTCATCGCGAACTCAAAACAAAGAGGAGTTTCCAATCCGGTTATAGAATCGAGCTAGACTTTTTCACGGTTGTGGAATCAAATGCCTCATCCTAGAGAACCTAAATTTGAACAAGTGGACCATTAGAGAGTTTTTCTAAGAATCACTTGTCATAGGTCTCAAAGTAGCACTTGTTTAGAGTGAAATCTTGGAATTCCATCGAAAATCTGCGTAGGTCGACCTACGTGCATCGAAAAACAAGGGGGACGCGACACGAAAGTTACATAGGAAGTTAGGGTGGATAGGTTAGATGATGGTAAGATCAATTACATTGCGTTCCCCAACCGTTAAAATATGTTTCTGCATGTCACATTAGGGACTGCTCGCGCTGATTTCAGCGTGAACTCAAAACAAAGAGAACTTTCCAATCCGGTTATACAATTGAGCTAGACTTTTTGGCGGTTATGGAATCAAATGCCTCACCCTAGAGAACCTAAATTTGAACAAGTGGACCATTAGAGAGTTTTTCTAAGAATCACTTGTCATAGGTCTCAAAGTAGCACTTGTTTAGAGTGAAATCTTGGGATTCCATCGAAAATCTACGTGTCGACCTACGCACTCAGAAACAAGAAGGGGAACGACACGAAAGTTACATAGGAAGTTAGGGTGGATAGGTTAGATGATGGTAAGATCAATTACATTGCGTTTCCCAACCGTTAATATATGTTTTTGGATGTGACAATAGGGACTGCTCGCGCTGATTTCAGCGCGAACTCAAAAACAAAGAGAAATTTCCAATCCGGTTATAGAATCGAGCTAGACTTTTTTCACGGTTGTGGAATCAAATGCCTCATCCTAGTGAACCTAAATTTGAACAAGTGGACCATTAGAGAGTTTTTCTAAGAATCACTTGCCATAGGTCTCAAAGTAGCACATGTTTAGAGTGAAATCTTGGAATTCCATCGAAAATCTCTATGTCGACCTACGTCTTTGAAACATGAAGGAACGACCGAAAGGTACATAGGAAGTTAGGGTCGATAGGTTAGATGATGGTAGGATCAATTACATTCGTTCCCCAACCGTTAATATATGTTTCTGCATGTGACATTAGGGATTGCTCGCGCTGATTTCAGCGTGAACTCAAAACAAAGAGAAGTTTCCAATCCGGTTATAGAATCGAGCTAGACTTCTTGGAGGTTGTGGAATCAAATGCGTCACCCTAGAGAACCTAAATTTGAACAAGTGGACCATTAGAGAGTTTTTCTAAGAATCACTTGTCATAGGCCACAAAGTAGCACTTGTTTAGAGTGAAATCTTGGAATTCCATCGAAAATCTCTATGTCGACCTACGTACCGAAACAAGAAGGGGAACGACACGAAAGGTACATAGGAAGTTAGGGTCGATAGGTTAGATGATGGTAGGATCAATTACATTGCGTTCCCCAACCGTTAATATATGTTTCTGCATGTGACATTAGGGACTGCTCGCGCTGATTTCAGCGTGAACTCAAAACAAAGAGAAGTTTCCAATCCGGTTATAGAATCGAGCTAGACTTTTTGGCGGTTGTGGAATCAAATGCCTCACCCAAGAGAACCTAAATTTGAACAAGTGGACCATTGGAGAGTTTTTCTAAGAATCACTTGTCATAGGCCTCAAAGTAGCACTTGTTTAGAGTGAAATCTTGAAATTCCATCGAAAATTTCTATGTCGACCTATGTACCGAAACAAGAAGGGGAACGATTCGAAAGGTATATAGGAAGTTTGGGTGGATAGGTTAGATGATGGTAGGATCAACTACATTGCGTACCCAACCGTTAATATATGTTTCTGGATGTGACATTAGGGACAGCTGGCGCTGATTTCAGCGTGAACTCAAAACAAAGAGAAGTGTCCAATCCGACTATAGAATCGAGCTAGAACTTTTCACGGTTGTGGAATCAAGTGCCTCACCCAAGAGAGCCTAAATTTGAACAAGTGGACCGATAGAGTGTTTTTCTAAGAATCACTTGTCATAGGCCTCAAAGTTGCACTTGTTTAGAGTGGAATCTTGGAATTCCATCGAAAAATCTACGTGTCGACCTACGCATCGAAACAAGAAGGGAGGGAGCGACACGAAAGTTACATAGGAAGTTAGGGTGGATAGGTTAGATGATGGTAAGATCAATTACATTGCGTTTCCCAACCGTTAATATATGTTTTCGGATGTGACAATAGGGACTGCTCGCGCTGATTTTGGCGCGAACTCAAAACAAAGAGAAATTTCCAATCCGGTTATAGAATCGAGCTAGACTTTTTCACGGTTGTGGAATCAAATGCCTCATCCTAGAGAACCTAAATTTCAACAAGTGGACCATTAGAGAGTTTTTCTAAGAATCACTTGCCATAGGTCTCAAAGTAGCACTTGTTTTGAGTGAAATCTTGTAATTCCATCGAAAATCTCTATGTCGACCTACGTACTGAAACATGAAGGGGAACGACCCGAAAGGTACATAGGAAGTTAGGGTCGATAGGTTAGATGATGGTAGGATCAATTACATTGCGTTCCCCAACCGTTAGTATATGTTTCTGCATGTGACATTAGGGATTGCTCGCTGATTTCAGCGTGAACTCAAAACAAAGAGAAGTTTCCAATCCGGTTATAGAATCGAGCTAGACTTCTTGGAGGTTGTGGAATCAAATGCGTCAGCCTAGAGAACCTAAATTTGAACAAGTGGACCATTAGAGAGTTTTTCTAAGAATCAGTTGTCATAGGCCTGAAAGTAGCACTTGTTTAGAGTGAAATCTTGGAATTCCATCGAAAAATCTCTATGTCGACCTATGTACCGAAAAACAAGAAGGGAACGATACGAAAGGTATATAGGAAGTTTGGGTGGATAGGTTAGATGATGGTAGGATCAACTACATTGCGTACCCAACCGTTAATATATGTTTCGCATGTGACATTAGGGACAGCTGGCGCTGATTTCAGCGTGAACTCAAAACAAAGAGAAGTGTCCAATCCGACTATAGAATCGAGCTAGACTTTTTCACGGTTGTGGAATCAAGTGCCTCACCCAAGAGAGCCTAAATTTGAACAAGTGGACCGATAGAGTGTTTTTCTAAGAATCACTTGTCATAGGCCTCAAAGTTGCACTTGTTTAGAGTGAAATCTTGGAATTCCATCGAAAATCTCTATGTCGACCTACGTCTTTGAAACATGAAGGGAACGACCGAAAGGTACATAGGAAGGGTCGATAGGTTAGATGATGGTAGGATCAATTACATTGCGTTCCCCAACCGTTAATATATGTTTCTCGCATGTGACATTAGGGATTGCTCGCGAGATTTCAGCGTGAACTCAAAACAAAGAGAAGTGTCCAATCCGACTATAGAATCAAGCTAGACTTTTTCACGGTTCTGGAATCAAGTGCCTCACCCAAGAGAGCCTAAATTTGAACAAGTGGACCATTAGAGAGTTTTTCTAAGAATCACTTGTCATAGGCCACAAAGTAGCACTTGTTTAGAGTGAAATCTTAGAATTCCATCGAAAATCTCTATGTCGACCTACGCATGAGAAACAAGAACGGGAGCGACATTTAAAGGTACATAGGAAGTTAGGGTCGATAGGTTAGATGATGGTAGGATCAATTACATTGCGTTCCCCAACCGTTAATATATGTTTTACGCATGTCACATTAGGGACTGCCGCGCTGATTTCAGCGTGAACTCAAAACAAAGAGAAGTTTCCAATCCGGTTATAGAATCGAGCTAGACTTTTTGGCGGTTGTGGAATCAAATGCCTCACCCTAGAGAACCTAAATTTGAACAAGTGGACCATTAGAGAGTTTTTCTAAGAATCACTTGTCGTAGGCCTCAAAGTAGCACTTGTTTAGAGTGAAATCTTGGAATTCCATCGAAAATCTCTATGTCGACCTATGTACCGAAACAAGAAGGGGAACGATACGAAAGGTATATAGGAAGTTTCGGTGGATAGGTTAGATGATGGTAGGATCAACTACATTGCGTACCCAACCGTTAATATATGTTTCTGGATGTGACATTAGGGACAATGGGGCGCTGATTTCAGCGTGAACTCGAAAACAAAGAGAAGTGTCCAATCCGACTATAGAATCGAGCTAGACTTTTTCGGTTGTGGAATCAAGTGCCTCACCCAAGAGAGCCTAAATTTGAACAAGTGGACCGATAGAGTGTTTTCTAAGAATCACTTGTCATAGGCCTCAAAGTAGCACTTGTTTAGAGTGAAATCTTGGAATTCCATCGAAAATCTCTGTGTCGGCCTACGTACCGAAACAAGAAGGGGAACGACACGAAAGTTACATAGGAAGTTAGGGTGGATAGGTTAGATGATGGTAGGATCAATTACATTGCGTTCCCCAACCGTTAATATATGTTTCTGGATGTGACATTAGGGACTGCTCGCGCTGATTTCAGCGTGAACTCAAAACAAAGAGAAACTTCCAATCCGGTTATAGAATCGAGCTAGACTTTTTCACGGTTGTGGAATCAAATGCCTCACCCTAGAGAACCCAAATTTGAACAAGTGGACCATTAGAGAGTTTTTCTCAGAATCACTTGTCGTAGGCCTCAAAGTAGCACTTGTTTAGAGTGAAATCTTGGAATTCCATCGAAAATCTCTGTGTCGACCTACGTACCGAAACAAGAAGGGGAACGACACGAAAGGTACATAGGAAGTTAGGGTGGATAGGTTAGATGATGGTAGGATCAATTACATTGTGTTCCCCAACCGTTAATATATGTTTCTGCATGTGACATTAGGGACTGCTCGCGCTGATTTCAGCGCGAACTCAAAACAAAGAGAAGTGTCCAATCCGGCTATAGAATCGAGCTAGACTTTTTTGCGGTTGTGGAATCAAGTGCCTCACCCGAGAGAGCCTAAATTTGAACAAGTGGACCGATAGAGTGTTTCTCTAAGAATCACTTGTCATAGGCCTGAAAGTAGCACTTGTTTAGAGTGAAATCTTGGAATTCCATCGAAAATCTCTGTGTCGACCTACGTACTGAAACAAGAAGGGGAACGATACGAAAGTTACATAGGAAGTTAGGGTGGATAGCTTAGATGATGGTAAGATCAATTACATTGCGTTCCCCAACCGTTAATATATGTTTCTGGATGTGACAATAGGGACTTCTAGCGCTGATTTCATCGCGAACTCAAAACAAAGAGGAGTTTCCAATCCGGTTATAGAATCGAGCTAGACTTTTTCACGGTTGTGGAATCAAATGCCTCATCCTAGAGAACCTAAATTTGAACAAGTGGACCATTAGAGAGTTTTTCTAAGAATCACTTGTCATAGGTCTCAAAGTAGCACTTGTTTAGAGTGAAATCTTGGAATTCCATCGAAAATCTCTGTGTCGACCTACGTACCGAAACAAGAAGGGGAACGACACGAAAGTTACATAGGAAGTTAGGGTGGATAGGTTAGATGATGGTAAGATCAATTACATTGCGTTCCCCAACCGTTAAAATATGTTTCTGCATGTCACATTAGGGACTGCTCGCGCTGATTTCAGCGTGAACTCAAAACAAAGAGAACTTTCCAATCCGGTTATACAATTGAGCTAGACTTTTTGGCGGTTATGGAATCAAATGCCTCACCCTAGAGAACCTAAATTTGAACAAGTGGACCATTAGAGAGTTTTTCTAAGAATCACTTGTCATAGGTCTCAAAGTAGCACTTGTTTAGAGTGAAATCTTGGGATTCCATCGAAAATCTCTGTGTCGACCTACGTACCGAAACAAGAAGGGGAACGACACGAAAGTTACATAGGAAGTTAGGGCGGATAGGTTAGATGATGGTAAGATCAATTACATTGCGTTTCCCAACCGTTAATATATGTTTTTGGATGTGACAATAGGGACTGCTCGCGCTGATTTCAGCGAACTCAAAACAAAGAGAAATTTCCAATCCGGTTATAGAATCGAGCTAGACTTTTTCACGGTTGTGGAATCAAATGCCTCATCCTAGTGAACCTAAATTTGAACAAGTGGACCATTAGAGAGTTTTTCTAAGAATCACTTGCCATAGGTCTCAAAGTAGCACTTGTTTAGAGTGAAATCTTGGAATTCCATCGAAAATCTACGTGTCGACCTACGTGCCGAAACAAGAAGGGGAACGCGACACGAAAGTTACATAGGAAGTTAGGGTGGATAGGTTAGATGATGGTAAGATCAATTACATTGCGTTCCCCAACCGTTAAAATATGTTTTACGCATGTCACATTAGGGACTGCTCGCGCTGATTTCAGCGTGAACTCAAAACAAAGAGAACTTTCCAATCGGTTATACAATTGAGCTAGACTATTTGGCGGTTATGGAATCAAATGCCTCACCCTAGAGAACCTAAATTTGAACAAGTGGACCATTAGAGAGTTTTTCTAAGAATCACTTGTCATAGGTCTCAAAGTAGCACTTGTTTAGAGTGAAATCTTGGGATTCCATCGAAAATCTCTGTGTCGACCTACGTACCGAAACAAGAAGGGGAACGACACGAAAGTTACATAGGAAGTTAGGGTGGATAGGTTAGATGATGGTAAGATCAATTACATTGCGTTTCCCAACCGTTAATATATGTTTTTGGATGTGACAATAGGGACTGCTCGCGCTGATTTCAGCGCGAACTCAAAACAAAGAGAAATTTCCAATCCGGTTATAGAATCGAGCTAGACTTTTTCACGGTTGTGGAATCAAATGCCTCATCCTAGTGAACCTAAATTTGAACAAGTGGACCATTAGAGAGTTTTTCTAAGAATCACTTGCCATAGGTCTCAAAGTAGCACTTGTTTAGAGTGAAATCTTGGAATTCCATCGAAAATCTCTATGTCGACCTACGTACTGAAACATGAAGGGGAACGACCCGAAAGGTACATAGGAAGTTAGGGTCGATAGGTTAGATGATGGTAGGATCAATTACATTGCGTTCCCCAACCGTTAATATATGTTTCTGCATGTGACATTAGGGATTGCTCGCGCTGATTTCAGCGTGAACTCAAAACAAAGAGAAGTTTCCAATCCAGTTATAGAATCGAGCTAGACTTCTTGGAGGTTGTGGAATCAAATGCGTCACCCTAGAGAACCTAAATTTGAACAAGTGGACCATTAGAGAGTTTTTCTAAGAATCACTTGTCATAGGCCACAAAGTAGCACTTGTTTAGAGTGAAATCTTGGAATTCCATCGAAAATCTCTATGTCGACCTACGCATCAGAAACAAGAAGGGGAACGACACGAAAGATACATAGGAAGTTAGGGTCGATAGGTTAGATGATGGTAGGATCAATTACATTGCGTTCCCCAACCGTTAATATATGTTTCTGCATGTGACATTAGGGACTGCTCGCGCTGATTTCAGCGTGAACTCAAAACAAAGAGAAGTTTCCAATCCGGTTATAGAATCGAGCTAGACTTTTTGGCGGTTGTGGAATCAAATGCCTCACCCAAGAGAACCTAAATTTGAACAAGTGGACCATTGGAGAGTTTTTCTAAGAATCACTTGTCATAGGCCTCAAAGTAGCACTTGTTTAGAGTGAAATCTTGAAATTCCATCGAAAATTTCTATGTCGACCTATGTACCAGAAACAAGAAGGGAGCGATTCGAAAGGTATATAGGAAGTTTGGGTGGATAGGTTAGATGATGGTAGGATCAACTACATTGCATTACCCAACCGTTAATATATGTTTCTCGGATGTGACATTAGGGGATACCGGCTGATTTCAGCGTGAACTCAAAACAAAGAGAAGTGTCCAATCCGACTATAGAATCGAGCTAGAACTTTTCACGGTTGTGGAATCAAGTGCCTCACCCAAGAGAGCCTAAATTTGAACAAGTGGACCGATAGAGTGTTTTTCTAAGAATCACTTGTCATAGGCCTCAAAGTTGCACTTGTTTAGAGTGGAATCTTGGAATTCCATCGAAAATCTCTGTGTCGACCTACGCACCGAAACAAGAAGGGAAGCGACACGAAAGTTACATAGGAAGTTAGGGTGGATAGGTTAGATGATGGTAAGATCAATTACATTGCGTTTCCCAACCGTTAATATATGTTTTCTGGATGTGACAATAGGGACTGCTCGCTGATTTTGGCGCGAACTCAAAACAAAAGAGAAATTTCCAATAAGGTTATAGAATCGAGCTAGACTTTTTCACGGTTGTGGAATCAAATGCCTCATCCTAGAGAACCTAAATTTCAACAAGTGGACCATTAGAGAGTTTTTCTAAGAATCACTTGCCATAGGTCTCAAAGTAGCACTTGTTTTGAGTGAAATCTTGTAATTCCATCGAAAATCTCTATGTCGACCTACGTCTTTGAAACATGAAGGGAAAGCGACCCCGAAAGGTACATAGGAAGTTAGGGTCGATAGGTTAGATGATGGTAGGATCAATTACATTGCGTTCCCCAACCGTTAGTATATGTTTACGCATGTGACATTAGGGATTGCTCGCGCTGATTTCAGCGTGAACTCAAAACAAAGAGAAGTTTCCAATCCGGTTATAGAATCGAGCTAGACTTCTTGGAGGTTGTGGAATCAAATGCGTCAGCCCTAGAGAACCTAAATTTGAACAAGTGGACCATTAGAGAGTTTTTCTAAGAATCGGTTGTCATAGGCCGAAAGTAGCACTTGTTTAGAGTGAAATCTTGGAATTCCATCGAAAATCTCTATGTCGACCTATGTACCGAAACAAGAAGGGGAACGATACGAAAGGTATATAGGAAGTTTGGGTGGATAGGTTAGATGATGGTAGGATCAACTACATTGCGTTCCCCAACCGTTAATATATGTTTACGCATGTGACATTAGGGACAGGTGGCGCTGATTTCAGCGTGAACTCAAAACAAAGAGAAGTGTCCAATCCGACTATAGAATCGAGCTAGACTTTTTCACGGTTGTGGAATCAAGTGCCTCACCCAAGAGAGCCTAAATTTGAACAAGTGGACCGATAGAGTGTTTTTCTAAGAATCACTTGTCATAGGCCTCAAAGTTGCACTTGTTTAGAGTGAAATCTTGGAATTCCATCGAAAATCTCTATGTCGACCTACGTACTGAAACATGAAGGGGAACGACCCGAAAGGTACATAGGAAGGGTCGATAGGTTAGATGATGGTAGGATCAATTACATTGCGTTCCCCAACCGTTAATATATGTTTCTGCATGTGACATTAGGGATTGCTCGCGCAGATTTCAGCGTGAACTCAAAACAAAGAGAAGTGTCCAATCCGACTATAGAATCAAGCTAGACTTTTTCACGGTTCTGGAATCAAGTGCCTCACCCAAGAGAGCCTAAATTTGAACAAGTGGACCATTAGAGAGTTTTTCTAAGAATCACTTGTCATAGGCCACAAAGTAGCACTTGTTTAGAGTGAAATCTTAGAATTCCATCGAAAATCTCTATGTCGACCTACGTACCGAAACAAGAACGGGAACGACACGAAAGGTACATAGGAAGTTAGGGTCGATAGGTTAGATGATGGTAGGATCAATTACATTGCGTTCCCCAACCGTTAATATATGTTTTCGCATGTGACATTAGGGACTCGCCGCGCTGATTTCAGCGTGAACTCAAAACAAAGAGAAGTTTCCAATCCGGTTATAGAATCGAGCTACACTTTTTGGCAGTTGTGGAATCAAATGCCTCACCCTAGAGAACCTAAATTTGAACAAGTGGACCATTAGAGAGTTTTTCTAAGAATCACTTGTCGTAGGCCTCAAAGTAGCACTTGTTTAGAGTGAAATCTTGGAATTCCATCGAAAATCTCTATGTCGACCTATGTACCGAAACAAGAAGGGGAACGATACGAAAGGTATATAGGAAGTTTCGGTGGATAGGTTAGATGATGGTAGGATCAACTACATTGCGTACTCCCAACCGTTAATATATGTTTCGGATGTGACATTAGGGACACCGGCGCTGATTTCAGCGTGAACTCGAAAACAAAGAGAAGTGTCCAATCCGACTATAGAATCGAGCTAGACTTTTTCACGGTTGTGGAATCAAGTGCCTCACCCAAGAGAGCCTAAATTTGAACAAGTGGACCGATAGAGTGTTTTTCTAAGAATCACTTGTCATAGGCCTCAAAGTAGCACTTGTTTAGAGTGAAATCTTGGAATTCCATCGAAAAATCTCTGTGTCAACCTACGTACCGAAACAAGAAGGGGAACGACACGAAAGTTACATAGGAAGTTAGGGTGGATAGGTTAGATGATGGTAGGATCAATTACATTGCGTTCCCCAACCGTTAATATATGTTTCTGGATGTGACATTAGGGACTGCTCGCGCTGATTTCAGCGTAAACTCAAAACAAAGAGAAACTTCCAATCCGGTTATAGAATCGAAGCTAGACTTTTTTCACGGTTGTGGAATCAAATGCCTCACCCTAGAGAACCCAAATTTGAACAAGTGGACCATTAGAGAGTTTTTCTCAGAATCACTTGTTGTAGGCCTCAAAGTAGCACTTGTTTAGAGTGAAATCTTGGAATTCCATCGAAAATCTCGGTGTCGACCTGCGTGCGAAACAAGAAGGGGAACGACACTAAAGGTACATAGGAAGTTAGGGTGGATAGGTTAGATGATGGTAGGATCAATTACATTGTGTTCCCCAACCGTTAATATATGTTTCTCGCATGTGACATTAGGGACTGCTCGCGCTGATTTCAGTAGCGAACTCAAAACAAAGAGAAGTGTCCAATCCGGCTATAGAATCGAGCTAGACTTTTTGCGGTTGTGGAATCAAGTGCCTCACCCGAGAGAGCCTAAATTTGAACAAGTGGACCGATAGAGTGTTTCTCTAAGAATCACTTGTCATAGGCCTGAAAGTAGCACTTGCTTAGAGTGAAATCTTGGAATTCCATCGAAAATCTCTGTGTCGACCTACGTACTGAAACAAGAAGGGGAACGATACGAAAGTTACATAGGAAGTTAGGGTGGATAGCTTAGATGATGGTAAGATCAATTACATTGCGTTCCCCAACCGTTAATATATGTTTCTGGATGTGACAATAGGGACTGCTCGCGCTGATTTCATTGCGAACTCAAAACAAAGAGGAGTTTCCAATCCGGTTATAGAATCGAGCTAGACTTTTTCACGGTTGTGGAATCAAATGCCTCATCCTAGAGAACCTAAATTTGAACAAGTGGACCATTAGAGAGTTTTTCTAAGAATCACTTGTCATAGGTCTCAAAGTAGCACTTGTTTAGAGTGAAATCTTGGAATTCCATCGAAAATCTGCGTGTCGACCTACGTGCCGAAACAAGAAGGGGAACGACACGAAAGTTACATAGGAAGTTAGGGTGGATAGGTTAGATGATGGTAAGATCAATTACATTGCGTTCCCCAACCGTTAAAATATGTTTCTGCATGTCACATTAGGGACTGCTCGCGCTGATTTCAGCGTGAACTCAAAACAAAGAGAACTTTCCAATCCGGTTATACAATTGAGCTAGACTTTTTTGGCGGTTATGGAATCAAATGCCTCACCCTAGAGAACCTAAATTTGAACAAGTGGACCATTAGAGAGTTTTTCTAAGAATCACTTGTCATAGGTCTCAAAAGTAGCACTTGTTTAGAGTGAAATCTTGGGATTCCATCGAAAATATCTACGTGTCGACCTACGCATTAGAAACAAGAAGGGGGAACGACACGAAAGTTACATAGGAAGTTAGGGCGGATAGGTTAGATGATGGTAAGATCAATTACATTGCGTTTCCCAACCGTTAATATATGTTTTTGGATGTGACAATAGGGGCTGCTCGCGCTGATTTCAGCGAACTCAAAAACAAAGAGAAATTTCCAATCCGGTTATAGAATCGAGCTAGACTTTTTCACGGTTTGTGGAATCAAATGCCTCATCCTAGTGAACCTAAATTTGAACAAGTGGACCATTAGAGAGTTTTTCTAAGAATCACTTGCCATAGGTCTCAAAGTAGCACTTGTTTAGAGTGAAATCTTGGAATTCCATCGAAAATCTACGTGTCGACCTACGCATCCGAAACAAGAAGGGGGAACAATACCTAAAGGTACATAGGAAGTTAGGGTGGATAGGTTAGATGATGGTAGGATCAATTACATTGCGTTCCCCAACCGTTAATATATGTTTCTCGCATGTGACATTAGGGACTGCTCGCGCTGATTTCAGCGAACTCAAAACAAAGAGAAGTGTCCAATCCGGCTATAGAATCGAGCTAGACTTTTTTGCGGTTGTGGAATCAAGTGCCTCACCCGAGAGAAGCCTAAATTTGAACAAGTGGACCGATAGAGTGTTTCTCTAAGAATCACTTGTCATAGGGCCTCAAAGTAGCACTTGTTTAGAGTGAAATCTTGGAATTCCATCGAAAATCTCTGTGTCGACCTACGCACTGAAACAAGAAGGGGAACGATACGAAAGTTACATAGGAAGTTAGGGTGGATAGCTTAGATGATGGTAAGATCAATTACATTGCGTTCCCCAACCGTTAATATATGTTTCGGATGTGACAATAGGGACTTCTAGCGCTGATTTCATCGCGAACTCAAAACAAAGAGGAGTTTCCAATCCGGTTATAGAATCGAGCTAGACTTTTTCACGGTTGTGGAATCAAATGCCTCATCCTAGAGAACCTAAATTTGAACAAGTGGACCATTAGAGAGTTTTTCTAAGAATCACTTGTCATAGGTCTCAAACTAGCACTTGTTTAGAGTGAAATCTTGGAATTCCATCGAAAATCTGTGTCGACCTACGTACGCGAAACAAGAAGGGGAACGACACGAAAGTTACATAGGAAGTTAGGGTGGATAGGTTAGATGATGGTAAGATCAATTACATTGCGTTCCCCAACCGTTAAAATATGTTTTCGCATGTCACATTAGGGACTGCTTGCGCTGATTTCAGCGTGAACTCAAAACAAAGAGAACTTTCCAATCCGGTTATACAATTGAGCTAGACTTTTTGGCGGTTATGGAATCAAATGCCTCACCCTAGAGAACCTAAATTTGAACAAGTGGACCATTAGAGAGTTTTTCTAAGAATCACTTGTCATAGGTCTCAAAGTAGCACTTGTTTAGAGTGAAATCTTGGGATTCCATCGAAAATCTACGTATGTCGACCTACGCATCGTAAAACAAGAAGGGGAACGACACTAAAAAGTTACATAGGAAGTTAGGGCGGATAGGTTAGATGATGGTAAGATCAATTACATTGCGTTTCCCAACCGTTAATATATGTTTTTGGATGTGACAATAGGGACTGCTCTCGCTGATTTCAGCGCGAACTCAAAACAAAGAGAAATTTCCAATCCGGTTATAGAATCGAGCTAGACTTTTTCACGGTTGTGGAATCAAATGCCTCATCCTAGTGAACCTAAATTTGAACAAGTGGACCATTAGAGAGTTTTTCTAAGAATCACTTGCCATAGGTCTCAAAGTAGCACTTGTTTAGAGTGAAATCTTGGAATTCCATCGAAAATCTCTATAATGGAGACCTACGCATCGAAACATGAAGGGGAACGACCCGAAAGGTACATAGGAAGTTAGGGTGGATAGGTTAGATGATGGTAGGATCAATTACATTGGTTCCCCAACCGTTAATATATGTTCTGGGTGTGACATTTGGGACTGCTCGCGCTGATTTCAGCGTGAACTCAAAACAAAGAGAAGTGTCCAATCCGGCTATAGAATCGATCTAGACTTTTTCGCGGTTGTGGAATCAAGTGCCTCACCCGAGAGAGCCTAAATTTGAACAAGTGGACCGATAGAGTGTTTTTCTAAGAATCACTTGTCATAGGCCTCAAAGTAGCACTTGTTTAGAGTGAAATCTTGGAATTCCATCGAAAATCTCTGTGTCGACCTACGTACCGAAACAAGAAGGGGAACGACACGAAAGGTACATAGGAAGTTAGGGTGGATAGGTTAGATGATGGCAGGATCAATTACATTGCGTTCCCCAACCGTTCAAAATATGTTTCGCATGTGACATTAGAGACGGTGGCGTTGATTTCAGCGTGAACTCAAAACAAAGAGAAGTGTCCAATCCGGCTATAGAATCGAGCTAGACTTTTTCGCGGTTGTGGAATCAAGTGCCTCACCCGAGAGAGCCTAGATTTGAACAAGTGGACCGATAGAGTGTTTTTCTAAGAATCACTTGTCATAGGCCTCAAAGTAGCACTTGTTTAGAGTGAAATCTTGGAATTCCATCGAAAAAATCTCGTGTCGGCCTACGCATCGAAACAAGAAGGGAACGACACTTTAAAAGTTACATAGGAAGTTAGGGTGGATAGGTTAGATGATGGTAGGATCAATTACATTGCGTTCCCCAACCGTTAATATATGTTTTCGATGTGACATTAGGGACTGCTCGCGCTGATTTCAGCGTGAACTCAAAACAAAGAGAAACTTCCAATCCGGTTATAGAATCGAGCTAGACTTTTTCACGGTTGTGGAATCAAATGCCTCACCCTAGAGAACCTAAATTTGAACAAGTGGACCATTAGAGAGTTTTTCTAAGAATCACTTGTCGTAGGCCTCAAAGTAGCACTTGTTTAGAGTGAAATCTTGGAATTCCATCGAAAATCTCTGTGTCGACCTACGCATCAGAAACAAGAAGGGGAACGACAATTTTAAAGGTACATACGAAGTTCGGGTGGATAGGTTAGATGATGGTAGGATCAATTACATTGGGTTCCCCATCCGTTAAAATATGTTTTCGCATGTGACATTAGGGACTGCTCGCGCTGATTTCAGCGTGAACTCAAAACAAAGAGAAACTTCCAATCCCGGTTATAGAATCGAGCTAGACTTTTTCACGGTTGTGGAATCAAATGCCTCACCCTAGAGAACCTAAATTTGAACAAGTGGACCATTAGAGAGTTTTTCTAAGAATCACTTGTCATAGGCCTCAAAGTAGCACTTGTTTAGAGTGAAATCTTGGAATTCCATCGAAAATCTCTGTATTCGACCTACGTCACATTAAAACAAGAAGGGGAACGACACGAAAGGTACATAGGAAGTTAGGGTGGATAGGTTAGATGATGGTAGGATCAATTACATTGCGTTACCCAACCGTTAATATACGTTTCTGCATGTGACATTTGGGACTGCTCGCACTGATTTCAGCGTGAACTCAAAATAAAGAGAAGTTTCCAATCCGGTTATAGAATCGAGCTAGACTTTTTTGGCGGTTGTGGAATCAAGTGCCTCACCCGAGAGAGCCTAAATTTGAACAAGTGGACCATTAGAGAGTTTTCCTAAGAATCACTTGTCATAGGCCTCAAAGTAGCACTTGTTTAGAGTGAAATCTTGGAATTCCATCGAAAATCTCTATGTCGAGCCTACGTGCCGAAACAAGAAGGCGAACGAATACCGCGAAAGGTACATAGGAAGTTAGGGTGGATAGGTTAGATGATGGCAGGATCAATTACATTGCGTTCCCCAGTTAAAATTTGTTTTGCACGTGACATTAGGGACAGATGGCGCTGATTTCAGCGTGAACTCAAAACAAACAGAAGTGTCCAATCCGGTTATAGAATCGAGCTAGACTTTTTGGCGGTTGTGGAATGAAGTGCCTCACCGAGAGAGCCTAGATTTGAACAAGTGGACCGATAGAGTGTTTTTCTAAGAATCACTTGTCATAGGCCTCAAAGTAGCACTTGTTTAGAGTGAAATCTTGGAATTCCATCGAAAATCTCTATGTCGGCCTACGCAGAAACAAGAAGGGGAACGACACGAATGTTACATAGGAAGTTAGGGTGGATAGGTTGGATGATGGTAGGATCAATTACATTGCGTTCCCCAACCGTTAATATATGTTTACGGATGTGACATTAGGGACTGCTCGCGCTGATTTTCAGCGTGAACTCAAAACAAAGAGAAGTTTCCAATCCGGTTATAGAATCGAGCTAGACTTCTTGGCGGTTGTGGAATAAAATGCCTCACCCTAGAGAACCTAAATTTGAACAAGTGGACCATTAGAGAGTTTTTCTAAGAATCACTTGTCATAGGCCTCAAAGTGTCACTTCTTTAGAGTGAAATCTTAGAATTCCATCGACAATCTACGTATTCGACCTACGTCATCAAAACAAGATGGGGGAGCGACACGAAAGGTACATAGGAAGTTAGGGTGGATAGGTTAGATGATGGTAGGATCAATTACATTGCGTTCCCCATCCGTTAAAAATATATGTTTCTGCATGTGACATTAGGAATTTGCCTTAAGCGCTGATTTCAGCGTGAACTCAAAACAAAGAGAAAGTTTCCAATCCGGTTATAGAATCGAGCTAGACTTTTTCACGGTTGTGGAATCAAATGCCTCACCCTAGAGAACCTAAATTTGAACAAGTGGACCGTTAGAGAGTTTTTCTAAGAATCACTTGTCATAGGCCTCAAAGTAGCACTTGTTTAGAGTGAAATCTTGGAATTCCATCGAAAATCTACTGTCGAGCCACGCATCGAAACAAGAAGGGGAACGACACGAAAGGTACATAGGAAGTTAGGGTGGATAGGTTAGATGATGGTAGGATCAATTACATTCGTTCCCCAACCGTTAAAATATGTTTTACGCATGTCACATTAGGGACTGCTCTCGCTGATTTCAGCGTGAACTCAAAACAAAGAGAACTTTCCAATCCGGTTATAGAATTGAGCTAGACTTTTTTGGCGGTTTATGGAATCAAATGCCTCACCATAGAGAACCTAAATTTGAACAAGTGGACCATTAGAGAGTTTTTCTAAGAATCACTTGTCATTGGCCTCAAAGTAGCACTTGTTTAGGGTGAAATCTTGGAATTCCATCGACAATCTCTATGTCGATCTACGTGAAGAAGAAAGGGAGCGACACGCAAAGGTACATAGGATGTTAGGGTGGATAGGTTAGATGATGGTAGGATCAATTACATTGCGTTACCCAATCGTTAATATATGTTTCTGCATGTGACATTTGGGACTGCTCGCTGATTTCAGCGTGAACTCAAAACAAAGAGAAGTTTCCAATCCGGTTATAGAATCGAGCTTGACTTTTTTGGTGGTTGTGGAATCAAATGCCTCATCCTAGAGAACCTAAATTTGAACAAGTGGACCATTAGAGAGTTTTTCTAAGAATCACTTGTCATAGGCCCCAAAGTTGCACTTGTTTAGAGTGAAATCTTGGAATTCCATCGAAAATCTTTGTGTCGACATACGTCTCGAAACAAGAAGGGGAACGACACGAGAAAGGTACATAGGATGTTAGGGTGGATAGGTTAGATGATGGTAGGATCAATTACATTGGGTTCCCCAACCGTTAAAATATGTTTTACGCATGTAACATTAGGACTGAGGCGCGTTGATTTCAGCAGCGTGAACTCAAAACAAAGAGAAGTTTCCAATCCGGTTATAGAATCGAGCTAGACTTTTTGGCGGTTGTGGAATCAAATGCCTCATCCTAGAGAACCTAAATTTGAACAAGTGGACCATTAGAGAGTTTTTCTAAGAATCACTTGTCATAGGCCTCAAAGTAGCACTTGTTTAGAGTGAAATCTTGGAATTCCATCGAAAATCTCTGTGTCGACATACGTACCGAAACAAGAAGTGGAACGGCACGAAAGGTACATAGGATGTTAGGGTGGATAGGTTAGATGATGGTAGGATCAATTACATTGCGTTCCCCAACCGTTAATATATGTTTCTGCATGTGACATTAGGGACAGCTGGCGTTGATTTCAGCGTGAACTCAAAACAAAGAGAAGTTTCCAATCCGGTTATAGAATCGAGCTAGACTTTTTTGGCGGTTGTGGAATCAAATGCCTCACCCTAGAGAACCTAAATTTGAACAAGTGGACCATTAGAGAGTGTTTTTCTAAGAATCACTTGTCATAGGCCTCAAAGTAGCACTTGTTTAGAGTGAAATCTTGGAATTCCATCGAAAATCTCTCGTGTTGACATACGTGCAGAAACAAGAAGGGAGCGACACGAAGGTACATAGGATGTTAGGGTGGATAGGTTAGATGATGGTAGGATCAATTCCATTGCGTTCCCCAATCGTTAATATATGTTTACGCATGTGACATTTGGGACTGCTCGCGCTGATTTCAGCGTGAACTCAAAACAAAGAGAAGTTTCCAATCCGGTTATAGAATCGAGCTAGACTTTTTGGCGGTTGTGGAATCAAATGCCTCATCCTAGAGAACCTAAATTTGAACAAGTGGACCATTAGAGAGTTTTTCTAAGAATCACTTGTCATAGGCCTCAAAGTAGCACTTGTTTAGAGTGAAATCTTGGAATTCCATTGAAAATCTCTATAATCGACATACGTCAGAAACAAGAAGGGGAGCGACACGAAAGGTACATAGGAAGTTAGGGTGGATAGGTCAGATGATGGTAGGATCAATTACATAGGGTTCCCCAACCGTTAAAATATGTTTCTACATGTGACATTAGGGACTGCTAGCGCTGCTTTCAGCGTGAACTCAAAACAAAGAGAAGTTTCCAATCCGGTTATAGAATCGAGCTAGACTTTTTGGCGGTTGTGGAATCAAATGCCTCATCCTAGAGAACCTAAATTTGAACAAGTGGACCATTAGAGTGTTTTCTAAGAATCACTTGTCATAGGCCTCAAAGTTGCACTTGTTTAGAGTGAAATCTTGGAATTCCATCGAAAATCTCGTGTCGACATACGTACGAGAAACAAGAAGGGAATGACACGAAAGGTACATAGGATGTTAGGGTGGATAGGTTAGATGATGGTAGGATCAATTAAATTGCGTTCCCCAACCGTTAAAATATGTTTCTGCATGTGACATTAGGGATTTGCTCGCGTTGATTTCAGCGTGAACTCAAAACAAAGAGAAGTTTCCAATCCGGTTATAGATCGAGCTACACTTTTTGGCGGTTGTGGAATCAAATGCCTCATCCTAGAGAACCTAAATTTGAACAAGTGGACCATTAGAGAGTTTTTCTAAGAATCACTTGTCATAGGCCTCAAAGTAGCACTTGTTTAGAGTGAAATCTTGGAATTCCATCGAAAATCTACATGTCGGCATACGTGCAGAAACAAGAAGGGGAACGACACGAAAGGTACATAGGATGTTAGGGTGGATAGGTTAGATGATGGTAGGATCAATTACATTGCGTTCCCCAACCGTTAATATATGTTTCTGCATGTGAAATTAGGGACTGCTCGCGCCGATTTCAGCGTGAACTCAAAACAAAGAGAAGTTTCCAATCCGGTTATAAAATCGAGCTAGACTTTTTGGCGGTTGTGGAATCAAATGCCTCATCCTAGAGAACCTAAATTTGAACAAGTGGACCATTAGAGAGTTTTTCTAAGAATCACTTGTCATAGGCCTCAAAGTAGCACTTGTTTAGAGTGAAATCTTGGAATTCCATCGAAAATCTACGTGTCGACATACGTGCAGAAACAAGAAGTGGAGCGACACGAAAGGTACATAGGATGTTAGGGTGGATAGGTTAGATGATGGTAGGATCAATTACATTGCGTTCCCCAACCGTTAATATATGTTTACGCATGTGACATTAGGGATTGCTCGCGCTGATTTCAGCGTGAACTCAAAACAAAAGAGAAGTTTCCAATCCGGTTATAGAATCGAAGCTAGACTTTTTTGGCGGTTGTGGAATCAAATGCCTCATCCTAGAGAACCTAAATTTGAACAAGTGGACCATTAGAGTTTTTCTAAGAATCACTTGTCATAGGCCTCAAAGTAGCACTTGTTTAGAGTGAAATCTTGGAATTCCATCGAAAATCTCTCTATGTAGACATACGTGCGAAACAAGAAGTGGAGCGCACGAAAGGTACATAGGATGTTAGGGTGGATAGGTTAGATGATGGTAGGATCAATTACATTGCGTTCCCTAACCGTTAATATATGTTTACGCATGTGACATTAGGATTTCCTTGCGCTGATTTCAGCGTGAACTCAAAACAAAGAGAAGTTTCAATCCGGTTATAGAATCGAGCTAGACTTTTTTGGCGGTTGTGGAATCAAATGCCTCATCCTAGAGAACCTAAATTTGAACAAGTGGACCATTAGAGAGTTTTTCTAAGAATCACTTGTCATAGGCCTCAAAGTAGCACTTGTTTAGAGTGAAATCTTGGAATTCCATCGAAAATCTACGTAATCGACATACGTCTGCAAAACAAGAAGGGAACGCACGAAAGGTTCATAGGATGTTAGGGTGGATAGGTTAGATGATGGTAGGATCAATTACATTGCGTTCCCCAATAGTTAATATATGTTTACGCATGTGACATTAGGGACTGCTCGCGCTGATTTCAGCGTGAACTCAAAACAAAGAGAAGTTTCCAATCCGGTTATAAAATCGAGCTAGACTTTTTGGCGGTTGTGGAATCAAATGCCTCATCCTAGAGAACCTAAATTTGAACAAGTGGACCATTAGAGAGTTTTTTCTAAGAATCACTTGTCATAGGCCTCAAAGTAGCACTTGTTTAGAGTGAAATCTTGGAATTCCATCGAAAATCTCTATGTCGACATACGTGCGAGAAAACAAGAAGTGAGCGACACGAAAGGTACATAGGATGTTAGGGTGGATAGGTTAGATGATGGTAGGATCAATTACATTGCGTTCCCTAACCGTTAATATATGTTTCTCCATGTGACATTAGGAATTTGCTCGCTGATTTCAGGCGTGAACTCAAAACAAAGAGAAGTTTCCAATCCGGTTATAGAATCGAGCTAGACTTTTTTGGCGGTTGTGGAATCAAATGCCTCATCCTAGAGAACCTAAATTTGAACAAGTGGACCATTAGAGAGTTTTTCTAAGAATCACTTGTCATAGGCCTCAAAGTAGCACTTGTTTAGAGTGAAATCTTGGAATTCCATCGAAAATCTACGTGTCGACATACGTCTGCAGGAAACAAGAAGGAGCGACATGAAAGGTACATAGGATGTTAGGGTGGATAGGTTAGATGATGGTAGGATCAATTCCATTGCGTTCCCCAACCGTTAATATATGTTTACGCATGTGAAATTAGGGATTTGCTCGCCGGCGATTTCAGCGTGAACTCAAAACAAAGAGAAGTTTCCAATCCGGTTATAGAATCGAGCTAGACTTTTGGCGGTTGTGGAATCAAATGCCTCACCCTAGAGAACCTAAATTTGAACAAGTGGACCATTAGAGAGTTTTTCTAAGAATCACTTGTCATAGTCCCCAAAGTAGCACTTGTTTAGAGTGAAATCTTGGAATTCCATTGAAAATCTCTATGTCGACATACGTGCAAGAAACAAGGGGAACGGCACGAAAGGTACATAGGAAGTTAGGGTGGATAGGTCAGATGATGGTAGGATCAATTACATTGGGTTCCCCAACCGTTAAAATATGTTTTCTACATGTGACATTAGGGATTTTTGCTAGTGCTGATTTCAGCGTGAACTCAAAACAAAGAGAAGTTTCCAATCCGGTTATAGAATCGAGCTAGACTTTTTGGTGGTTGTGGAATCAAATGCCTCACCCTAGAGAACCTAAATTTGAACAAGTGGACCATTAGAGAGTTTTTCTAATAATCACTTGTCATAGGCCTCAAAGTAGCACTTGTTTAGATTGAAATCTTGGAATTCCATAGAAAATCTCAATGTGGACATACGCAGAGAAAAACAAGAAGGGGAACGACACGAAAGGTACATAGGAAGTTAGGGTGGATAGGTTAGATGATGGTAGGATCAATTACATTAGGTTCCCCAAGCGTTAAAATATGTAGAGCATGTGACATTAGGGGATTTGCTCGCGCTGATTTCAGCGTGAACTCAAAACAAAGAGAAGTTTCCAATCCGGTTATAGAATCGAGCTAGACTTTTTGGCGGTTGTGGAATCAAATGCCTCATCCTAGAGAACCTAAATTTGAACAACTGGACCATTAGAGAGTTTTTCTAAGAATCACTTGTCATGGGCCTCAAAGTTGCACTTGTTTAGAGTGAAATCTTGGAATTCCATCAAAAATCTGTATGTGGACATACGCATCGAAACAAGAAGTGGAGCGACACGAAATGTTCATAGGATGTTAGGGTGGATAGGTTAGATGATGGTAGGATCAATTACATTGCGTTCCCCAACCGTTAATATATGTTTTACGCATGTGACATTAGGGATCGCTCGGCTGATTTCAGCGTGAACTCAAAACAAATAGAAGTTTCCAATCCGGTTATAGAATTGAGCTAGACTTTTTGGTGGTTGTGGAATCAAATGCCTCATCCTAGAGAACCTAAATTTGAACAAGTGGACCATTAGAGAGTTTTTCTAAGAATCACTTGTCATAGGCTCCAAAGTTGCACTTGTTTAGAGTGAAATCTTGGAATTCCATCGAAAATCTTCGTATCGAGCACGCGTGCGAAACAAGAAGGGAACGGCACAAAGGTTCATAGGATGTTAGGGTGGATAGGTTAGATGATGGTAGGATCAATTACATTGCGGTTCCCCAACCGTTAATATATGTTTACGCATGTGAAATTAGGGATTTTGCTCGCGCCGATTTCATCGTGAACTCAAAACAAAGAGAAGTTTCCAATCCGGTTATAGATCGAGCTAGACTTTTTGGCGGTTGTGGAATCAAATGCCTCACCCTAGAGAACCTAAATTTGAACAAGTGGACCATTAGAGAGTTTTTCTAAGAATCACTTGTCATAGTCCCCAAAGTAGCACTTGTTTAGAGTGAAATCTTGGAATTCCATTGAAAATCTCTATGTCGACATACGCATCAAAACAAGAAGGGAGCGGCACGAAAGGTACATAGGAAGTTAGGGTGGATAGGTTAGATGATGGTAGGATCAATTACATTGGGTTCCCCAACCGTTAAAATATGTTTACGCATGTGACATTAGGGATTTGGTCGCGCTGATTTCAGCGTGAACTCAAAACAAAGAGAAGTTTCCAATCCGGTTATAGAATCGAGCTAGACTTTTTTGGCGGTTGTGGAATCAAATGCCTCATCCTAGAGAACCTAAATTTGAACAAGTGGACCATTAGAGAGTTTTTCTAAGAATCACTTGTCATATGCCTCAAAGTAGCACTTGTTTAGAGTGAAATCTTGGAATTCCATCGAAAATCTACGTATGTCGACATACGCATAGGAAACAAGAAGGGGAGCGACACGAAAGGTACATAGGAAGTTAGGGTGGATAGGTTAGATGATGTTAGGATCAATTACATTGCGTTCCCCAACCGTTAAAATATGTTTACGCATGTGACATTAGGAATTTGCTCGCGTTGATTTCAGCGTGAACTCAAAACAAAGAGAAGTTTCCAATCAGGTTATAGGATCGAGCTAGACTTTTTGGTGGTTGTGGAATCAAATGCCTCACCCTAGAGAACCTAAATTTGAACCAGTGGACCATTAGAGAGTTTTTCTAAGAATCACTTGTCATAGGCCTCAAAGTAGCACTTGTTTAGAGTGAAATCTTGGAATTCCATCGAAAATCTCAACGTCGACCTACGTACCGAAACAAGAAGGGGAACGATACGAAAGGTACATAGGAAGTTAGGGTGGATAGGTTAGATGATGGTAGGATCAATTACATTGGGTTCCCCTAGCGTTAAAATATGTAGAGCATGTGACATTAGGGACTGCTCGCGCTGATTTCAGCGTGAACTCAAAACAAAGAGAAGTTTCCAATCCGGTTATAGAATCGAGCTAGACTTTTTGGCGGTTGTGGAATCAAATGCCTCATCCTAGAGAACCTAAATTTGAACAAGTGGACCATTAGAGAGTTTTTCTAAGAATCACTTGTCATAGGTCTCAAAGTTGCACTTGTTTAGAGTGAAATCTTGGAATTCCATCAAAAATCTCTGTGTCGACATACGTACCGAAACAAGAAGTGGAACGGCACGAAAGGTTCATAGGATGTTAGGGTGGATAGGTTAGATGATGGTAGGATCAATTACATTGCGTTCCCCAACCGTTAAAATATGTTTCTGCATGTGACATTAGGGACTGCTCGCGCTGATTTCAGCGTGAACTCAAAACAAAGAGAAGTTTCCAATCCGGTTATAGAATCGAGCTAGACTTTTTGGTGGTTGTGGAATCAAATGCCTCACCCTAGAGAACCTAAATTTGAACCAGTGGACCATTAGAGAGTTTTTCTAGGAATCACTTGTCATAGTCCCCAAAGTAGCACTTGTTTAGTGTGAAATCTTGGAATTCCATTGAAAACCTCTATGTCGACATACGTACCGAAACAAGAAGGGGAACGGCACGAAAGGTACATAGGAAGTTAGGGTGGATAGGTCAGATGATGGTAGGATCAATTACATTGGGTTCCCCCACCGTTAAAATATGTTTACGCATGTGACATTAGGAATTTGTTTTCGTGCTGATTTCAGCGTGAACTCAAAACAAAGAGAAGTTTCCAATCCGGTTATAGAATCGAGCTAGACTTTTTTGGCGGTTGTGGAATCAAATGCCTCATCCTAGAGAACCTAAATTTGAACAAGTGGATCATTAGAGAGTTTTTCTAAGAATCACTTGTCATAGGCCTCAAAGTAGCACTTGTTTAGAGTGAAATCTTCTAATTCCATCGAAAATCTTTGTGTCGACATACGTGCATCAGAAACAAGAAGGGGAGCGACCCTAAAGGTACATAGGAAGTTAGGGTGGATAGGTTAGATGATGTTAGGATCAATTACATTGCGTTCCCCAAACCGTTAAAATATGTTTACGCATGTGACATTAGGGATTGCGCTGCTGATTTCAGCATGAACTCAAAACAAAGAGAAGTTTCCAATCCGGTTATAGAATCGAGCTAGACTTTTTGGCGGTTGTGGAATCAAATGCCTCATCCTAGAGAACCTAAATTTGAACAAGTGGACCATTAGAGAGTTTTTCTAAGAATCACTTGTCATAGGCCTCAAAGTTGCACTTGTTTAGAGTGAAATCTTGGAAATCCATCGAAAATCTAGGTAATCGACATACGTGCCGAAACAAGAAGGGAAGCGACACGAAAGGTTCATAGGATGTTAGGGTGGATAGGTTAGATGATGGTAGGATCAATTACATTGCGTTCCCCAACCGTTAATATATGTTTACGCATGTGACAATAGGATCTGCTCGCCTGATTTCAGCGTGAACTCAAAACAAAGAGAAGTTTCCAATCCGGTTATAGAATCGAGCTAGACTTTTTGGTGGTTGTGGAATCAAATGCCTCATCCTAGAGAACCTAAATTTGAACAAGTGGACCATTAGAGAGTTTTTCTAAGAATCACTTGTCATAGTCCCCAAAGTTGCACTTGTTTAGAGTGAAATCTTGGAATTCCATCGAAAATCTACGTGTCGACATACGTGCGAAACAAGAAGGGAGCGGCACGAAAGGTTCATAGGATGTTAGGGTGGATAGGTCGGATGATGGTAGGATCAATTACATTGGGTTCCCCAACCGTTAAAATATGTTTACGCATGTAACATTAGGGATCGCTCGCGCTGATTTCAGCGTGAACTCAAAACAAAGAGAAGTTTCCAATCCGGTTATAGAATCGAGCTAGACTTTTTTGGCGGTTGTGGAATCAAATGCCTCATCCTATAGAACCTAAATTTGAACAAGTGGACCATTAGAGAGTTTTTCTAAGAATCACTTGTCATAGGCCTCAAAGTAGCACTTGTTTAGAGTGAAATCTTGGAATTCCATCGAAAATCTACGTGTCGACATACGTGCGAAACAAGAAGTGGAGCGACACGAAAGGTACATAGGATGTTAGGGTGGATAGGTTAGATGATGGTAGGATCAATTACATTGCGTTCCCTAAACCGTTAATATATGTTTACGCATGTGACATTAGGGATTGCTCGCGCTGATTTCAGCGTGAACTCAAAACAAAGAGAAGTTTCCAATCCGGTTATAGAATCGAGCTAGACTTTTTGGCGGTTGTGGAATCAAATGCCTCATTCTAGAGAACCTAAATTTGAACAAGTGGACCATTAGAGAGTTTTTCTAAGAATCACTTGTCATAGGCCTCAAAGTAGCACTTGTTTAGAGTGAAATCTTGGAATTCCATCGAAAATCTCTGTGTCGACATACGTGCAGAAACAAGAACGGGAGCGACACATCTAAAGGTACATAGGATGTTAGGGTGGATATAGGTTAGATGATGGTAGGATCAATTCCATTGCGTTCCCCAACCGTTAATATATGTTTACGCATGTGACATTAGGGATTTGCTCGCGCCGATTTCAGCGTGAACTCAAAACAAAGAGAAGTTTCCAATCCGGTTATAGAATCGAGCTAGACTTTTTGGCGGTTGTGGAATCAAATGCCTCATCCTAGAGAACCTAAATTTGAACAAGTGGACCATTAGAGAGTTTTTCTAAGAATCACTTGTCATAGTCCCCAAAGTAGCACTTGTTTAGAGTGAAATCTTGGAATTCCATTGAAAATCTCTATGTCGACATACGTCTACCGAAACAAGAAGGGAGCGACACGAAAGGTACATAGGAAGTTAGGGTGGATAGGTTAGATGATGGTAGGATCAATTACATAGGGTTCCCCAACCGTTAAAATATGTTTCTACATGTGACATTAGGGATTGCTTGCTGCTTGATTTCAGATGAACTCAAAACAAAGAGAAGTTTCCAATCCGGTTATAGAATCGAGCTAGACTTTTTGGCGGTTGTGGAATCAAATGCCTCATCCTAGAGAACCTAAATTTGAACAAGTGGACCATTAGAGAGTTTTTCTAAGAATCACTTGTCATAGGCCTCAAAGTTGCACTTGTTTAGAGTGAAATCTTGGGATTCCATCGAAAATCTACGTGTCGACATACGTGCAGAAACAAGAAGGGAATGGCACGAAAGGTTCATAGGATGTTAGGGTGGATAGGTTAGATGATGGTAGGATCAATTAAATTGCCTTCCCCAACCGTTAATATATGTTTACGCATGTGAAATTAGGATTTGCTCGCGCCGATTTCAGCGTGAACTCAAAACAAAGAGAAGTTTCCAATCCGGTTATAAAATCGAGCTAGACTTTTTGGCGGTTGTGGAATCAAATGCCTCATCCTAGAGAACCTAAATTTGAACAAGTGGACCATTAGAGAGTTTTTCTAAGAACCACTTGTCATAGGCCTCAAAGTAGCACTTGTTTAGAGTGAAATCTTGGAATTCCATCGAAAATCTCTGTGTCGACATACGTACCGAAACAAGAAGTGGAACGGCACGAAAGGTACATAGGATGTTAGGGTGGATAGGTTAGATGATGGTAGGATCAATTACATTGCGTTCCCTAACCGTTAATATATGTTTACGCATGTGACATTAGGGAATTTGCTCGCGCTGATTTCAGCGTGAACTCAAAACAAAGAGAAGTTTCCAATCCGGTTATAGAATCGAGCTAGACTTTTTGGCGGTTGTGGAATCAAATGCCTCATCCTAGAGAACCTAAATTTGAACAAGTGGACCATTAGAGAGTTTTTCTAAGAATCACTTGTCATAGGCCTCAAAGTAGCACTTGTTTAGAGTGAAATCTTGGAATTCCATCGAAAATCTCTGTGTCAACATACGTACCGAAACAAGAAGTGGAATGGCACGAAAGGTACATAGGATGTTAGGGTGGATAGGTTAAATGATGGTAGGATCAATTACATTGCGTTCCCCAACCGTTAATATATGTTTACGCATGTGAAATTAGGGATTTGCTCGCGCCGATTTCAGCGTGAACTCAAAACAAAGAGAAGTTTCCAATCCGGTTATAGAATCGAGCTAGACTTTTTGGCAGTTGTGGAATCAAATGCCTCATCCTAGAGAACCTAAATTTGAACAAGTGGACCATTAGAGAGTTTTTCTAAGAATCACTTGTCATAGGCCTCAAAGTAGCACTTGTTTAGAGTGAAATCTTGGAATTCCATCGAAAATCTACGTGTCGACACACGTGCGAAACAAGAAGTGGAACGACACGAAAGGTACATAGGATGTTAGGGTGGATAGGTTAGATGATGGTAGGATCAATTACATTGCGTTCCCCAACCGTTAATATATGTTTACGCATGTGACATTAGGAATTTGCTCGCGCCCGATTTCAGCGTGAACTCAAAACAAAGAGAAGTTTCCAATCCGGTTATAGAATCGAGCTAGACTTTTTGGCGGTTGTGGAATCAAATGCCTCATCCTAGAGAACCTAAATTTGAACAAGTGGACCATTAGAGAGTTTTTCTAAGAATCACTTGTCATAGGCCTCAAAGTAGCACTTGTTTAGAGTGAAATCTTGGAATTCCATCGAAAATCTACGTGTCAACATACGCACGCAGAAACAAGAAGTGGAGCGACACGAAAGGTACATAGGATGTTAGGGTGGATAGGTTAGATGATGGTAGGATCAATTACATTGCGTTCCCTAACCGTTAATATATGTTTTACGCATGTGACATTAGGGATTTGCTTTCGCGCCGATTTCGGCGTGAACTCAAAACAAAGAGAAGTTTCCAATCCGGTTATAGAATCGAGCTAGACTTTTTGGCGGTTGTGGAATCAAATGCCTCATCCTAGAGAACCTAAATTTGAACAAGTGGACCATTAGAGAGTTTTTCTAAGAATCACTTGTCATAGGCCTCAAAGTAGCACTTGTTTAGAGTGAAATCTTGGAATTCCATCGAAAATCTCTGTGTCGACATACGTACCGAAACAAGAACGGGAACGGCATGAAAGGTACATAGGATGTTAGGGTGGATAGGTTAGATGATGGTAGGATCAATTACATTGCGTTCCCCAACCGTTAATATATGTTTTACGCATGTGAAATTAGGGAATTTGCGCTCGCGCCTGATTTCAGCGTGAACTCAAAACAAAAGAAGTTTCCAATCCGGTTATAGAATCGAGCTAGACTTTTTTGGCGGTTGTGGAATCAAATGCCTCACCCCTAGAGAACCTAAATTTGAACAAGTGGACCATTAGAGAGTTTTTCTAAGAATCACTTGTCATAGTCCCCAAAGTAGCACTTGTTTAGAGTGAAATCTTGGAATTCCATTGAAAATCTCTATGTCGACATACGTGCTTAGAAACAAGAAGGGGAGCGACACGAAAGGTACATAGGAAGTTAGGGTGGATAGGTCGGATGATGGTAGGATCAATTACATAGGGTTCCCCAACCGTTAAAATATGTTTCTACATGTGACATTAGGGATTTGCTAGCGCTGATTTCGGCGTGAACTCAAAACAAAGAGAAGTTTCCAATCCGGTTATAGAATCGAGCTAGACTTTTTGGTGGTTGTGGAATCAAATGCCTCACCCTAGAGAACCTAAATTTGAACCAGTGGACCATTAGAGAGTTTTTCTAATAATCACTTGTCATAGGCCTCAAAGTAGCACTTGTTTAGAGTGAAATATTGGAATTCCATAGAAAATCTCAATGTCGACGACACGCATCAGAAACAAGAAGGGGGAGCGATACGAAAGGTACATAGGAAGTTAGGGTGGATAGGTTAGATGATGGTAGGATCAATTACATTAGGTTCCCCAAGCGTTAAAATATGTAGAGCATGTGACATTAGGGACTGCTCGCGCTGATTTCAGCGTGAACTCAAAACAAAGAGAAGTTTCCAATCCGGTTATAGAATCGAGCTAGACTTTTTGGCGGTTGTGGAATCAAATGCCTCATCCTAGAGAACCTAAATTTGAACAACTGGACCATTAGAGAGTTTTTCTAAGAATCACTTGTCATAGGCCTCAAAGTTGCACTTGTTTAGAGTGAAATCTTGGAATTTCATCAAAAATCTCTGTGTCGACATACGTACCGAAACAAGAAGTGGAACGGCACGAAATGTTCATAGGATGTTAGGGTGGATAGGTTAGATGATGGTAAGATCAATTACATTGCGTTCCCCAACCGTTAATATATGTTTTACGCATGTGACATTAGGGATTTGCTCGCGCTGATTTCAGCGTGAACTCAAAACAAAGAGAAGTTTCCAATCCGGTTATAGAATCGAGCTAGACTTTTTGGTGGTTGTGGAATCAAATGCCTCATCCTAGAGAACCTAAATTTGAACAAGTGGACCATTAGAGTTTTTCTAAGAATCACTTGTCATAGTCTCCAAAGTTGCACTTGTTTAGAGTGAAATCTTGGAATTCCATCGAAAATCTATGTACATGGACATACGTACAGAAACAAGAAGGGGAGCGACACGAAAGGTTCATAGGATGTTAGGGTGGATAGGTTAGATGATGGTAGGATCAATTACATTGCGTTCCCCAACCGTTAATATATGTTTTTACATGTGAATAGGGGGATTTGCTCGCGCTGATTTCAGCGTGAACTCAAAACAAAGAGAAGTTTCCAATCCGGTTATAGATCGAGCTTGACTTTTTGGCGGTTGTGGAATCAAATGCCTCACCCTAGAGAACCTAAATTTGAACCAAGTGGACCATTAGAGAGTTTTTCTAAGAATCACTTGTCATAGTCCCCAAAGTAGCACTTGTTTAGAGTGAAATCTTGGAATTCCATTGAAAATCTCTATGTCGACATACGTGCATTAGAAACAAGAAGGGGAGCGACACGAAAGGTACATAGGAAGTTAGGGTGGATAGGTTAGATGATGGTAGGATCAATTACATTGGGTTCCCCAACCGTTAAAATATGTTTCTACATGTAACATTAGGGATTTGCTTTGCGCTGATTTCAGCGTGAACTCAAAACAAAGAGAAGTTTCCAATCCGGTTATAGAATCGAGCTAGACTTTTTGGCGGTTGTGGAATCAAATGCCTCATCCTAGAGAACCTAAATTTGAACAAGTGGACCATTAGAGAGTTTTTCTAAGAATCACTTGTCATAGGCCTCAAAGTAGCACTTGTTTAGAGTGAAATCTTGGAATTCCATCGAAAAATCTACGTAATGTCGACATACGTGCCGAAACAAGAAGTGGAGCGGCATGAAAGGTACATAGGATGTTAGGGTGGATAGGTTAGATTATGGTAGGATCAATTACATTGGCGTTCCCTAACCGTTAATATATGTTTACGCATGTGACATTAGGAATTTGCTTTCCTTGATTTCAGCGTGAACTCAAAACAAAGAGAAGTTTCCAATCCGGTTATAGAATCGAGCTAGACTTTTTGGCGGTTGTGGAATCAAATGCCTCATCCTAGAGAACCTAAATTTGAACAAGTGGACCATTAGAGAGTTTTTCTAAGAATCACTTGTCATAGGCCTCAAAGTAGCACTTGTTTAGAGTGAAATCTTGGAATTCCATCGAAAATCTACGTAATACATACATACGTGCAGAAACAAGAACGGGAGCGACACGAAAGGTACATAGGATGTTAGGGTGGATAGGTTAGATGATGGTAGGATCAATTCCATTGCGTTCCCCAACCGTTAATATATGTTTTACGCATGTGAAATTAGGGATTTTGCTCGCCGATTTCAGCGTGAACTCAAAACAAAAAGAAGTTTCCAATCCGGTTATAGAATCGAGCTAGACTTTTTGGCGGTTGTGGAATCAAATGCCTCACCCTGGAGAACCCTAAATTTGAAACAAGTGGACCATTAGAGAGTTTTTCTAAGAATCACTTGTCATAGTCCCCAAAGTAGCACTTGTTTAGAGTGAAATCTTGGAATTCCATTGAAAAATCTCTATGTCGACATACGTGCAGAAACAAGAAGGGAGCGACACGAAAGGTACATAGGAAGTTAGGGTGGATAGGTTAGATGGTGGTAGGATCAATTACATAGGGTTCCCCAACCGTTAAAATATGTTTCTACATGTGACATTAGGAATTTGCTAGTGCTGATTTCGGCGTGAACTCAAAACAAAGAGAAGTTTCCAATCCGGTTATAGAATCAAGCTAGACTTTTTGGTGGTTGTGGAATCAAATGCCTCACCCTAGAGAACCTAAATTTGAACAAGTGGACCATTAGAGAGTTTTTCTAATAATCACTTGTCATAGGCCTCAAAGTAGCACTTGTTTAGAGTGAAATCTTGGAATTCCATAGAAAATCTCAATGTCGACATACGTGCGAAAGAAACAAGAAGGGAGCGACACGAAAGGTACATAGGAAGTTAGGGTGGATAGGTTAGATGATGGTAGGATCAATTACATTAGGTTCCCCAAGCGTTAAAATATGTAGAGCATGTGACATTAGGGATTTGCTTTCGCTGATTTCAGCGTGAACTCAAAACAAAGAGAAGTTTCCAATCCGGTTATAGAATCGAGCTAGACTTTTTTGGCGGTTGTGGAATCAAATGCCTCATCCTAGAGAACCTAAATTTGAACAAGTGGACCATTAGAGAGTTTTTCTAAGAATCACTTGTCATAGGCCTCAAAGTTGCACTTGTTTAGAGTGAAATCTTGGAATTCCATCAAAAATCTCGTAATGTCGACATACGTGCAGAAACAAGAAGTGGAGCGACACGAAAGGTACATAGGATGTTAGGGTGGATAGGTTAGATGATGGTAGGATCAATTACATTGCGTTCCCCAACCGTTAATATATGTTTACGCATGTGACATTAGGGATTTGCTTCGCGCCCGATTTCATCATGAACTCAAAACAAAGAGAAGTTTCCAATCCGGTTATAGAATCGAGCTAGACTTTTTGGTGGTTGTGGAATCAAATGCCTCATCCTAGAGAACCTAAATTTGAACAAGTGGACCATTAGAGTTTTTCTAAGAATCACTTGTCATAGGCCTCAAAGTTGCACTTGTTTAGAGTGAAATCTTGGAATTCCATTGAAAATCTCTATGTCGACATACGTGCAGAAACAAGAAGGGAGCGACACGAAAGGTACATAGGATGTTAGGATGGATAGGTTAGATGATGGTAGGATCAATTACATTGGGTTCCCCAACCGTTAAAATATGTTTACGCATGTGACATTAGGGATTTGCTCGCGCTGATTTCGGCGTGAACTCAAAACAAAGAGAAGTTTCCAATCCGGTTATAGAATCGAGCTAGACTTTTTTGGTGGTTGTGGAATCAAATGCCTCACCCTAGAGAACCTAAATTTGAACAAGTGGACCATTAGAGAGTTTTTCTAAGAATCACTTGTCATAGGCCTCAAAGTAGCACTTGTTTAGAGTGAAATCTTGGAATTCCATCGAAAAATCTCAATGTCGACATACGTAGAAACAAGAAGGGGAGCGACACGAAAGGTACATAGGAAGTTAGGGTGGATAGGTTAGATGATGGTAGGATCAATTACATTGGGTTCCCCAACCGTTAAAATATGTTTAGAGCATGTGACATTAGGGATTTGCTTTCTCTGATTTCGGCGTGAACTCAAAACAAAGAGAAGTTTCCAATCCGGTTATAGAATCGAGCTAGACTTTTTGGCGGTTGTGGAATCAAATGCCTCATCCTAGAGAACCTAAATTTGAACAAGTGGACCATTAGAGTTTTTCTAAGAATCACTTGTCATAGGCCTCAAAGTTGCACTTGTTTAGAGTGAAATCTTGGAATTCCATCGAAAATCTACGTGTCGACATACGTGCATCAGAAACAAGAAGTGGAGCGCACAAAAGGTACATAGGATGTTAGGGTGGATAGGTTAGATGATGGTAGGATCAATTACATTGCGTTCCCCAACCGTTAATATATGTTTTACGCATGTGACATTAGGATTTGCTCGCGCTGATTTCAGCGTGAACTCAAAACAAAGAGAAGTTTCCAATCCGGTTATAGAATCGAGCTAGACTTTTTGGCGGTTGTGGAATCAAATGCCTCATCCTAGAGAACCTAAATTTGAACAAGTGGACCATTAGGGAGTTTTTCTAAGAATCACTTGTCATAGGCCTCAAAGTAGCACTTGTTTAGAGTGAAATCTTGGAATTCCATCGAAAATCTACGTGTCGACATACGTGCGAGAAACAAGAAGGGGAACAACACGAAAGGTACATAGGAAGTTAGGGTGGATAGGTTAGATGATGGTAGGATCAATTACATTGGGTTCCCCAACCGTTAATATATGTTTACGCATGTGACATTAGGGATTTTGCTCGCGCTGATTTCAGCGTGAACTCAAAACAAAAGAAGTTTCCAATCCGGTTATAGAATCGAGCTAGACTTTTTGGCGGTTGTGGAATCAAATGCCTCATCCTAGAGAACCTAAATTTGAACAAGTGGACCATTAGAGAGTTTTTCTAAGAATCACTTGTCATAGGCCTCAAAGTAGCACTTGTTTAGAGTGAAATCTTGGAATTCCATCGAAAATCTACAGGTCGACATACGCATAGAAACAAGAAAGGGAGCGACACGAAAGGTACATAGGATGTTAGGGTGGATAGGTTAGATGATGGTAGGATCAATTACATTGCGTTCCCCAACCGTTAATATATGTTTACGCATGTGAAATTAGGGATCGCTCGCGCTGATTTCAGCGTGAACTCAAAACAAAGAGAAGTTTCCAATCCGGTTATAGAATCGAGCTAGACTTTTTGGCGGTTGTGGAATCAAATGCCTCACCCTAGAGAACCTAAATTTGAACTAGTGGACCATTAGAGAGTTTTTCTAAGAATCACTTGTCATAGTCCCCAAAGTAGCACTTGTTTAAGAGTGAAATCTTGGAATTCCATTGAAAATCTCTATGTCGACATATGCACGAAAAACAAGAAGGGGAGCGACACGAAAGGTACATAGGAAGTTAGGGTGGATAGGTCAGATGATGGTAGGATCAATTACATTGGGTTCCCCAACCGTTAATATATGTTTCTACATGTGACATTAGGGACTGCTCGTGCTGATTTCAGCGTGAACTCAAAACAAAGAGAAGTTTCCAATCCGGTTATAAAATCGAGCTAGACTTTTTGGCGGTTGTGGAATCAAATGCCTCATCCTAGAGAACCTAAATTTGAACAAGTGGATCATTAGAGAGTTTTTCTAAGAATCACTTGTCATAGGCCTCAAAGTAGCACTTGTTTAGAGTGAAATCTTGGAATTCCATAGAAAATCTCAATGTCGACATACGTGCAGAAACAAGAAGGGAGCGACACGAAAGGTACATAGGAAGTTAGGGTGGATAGGTTAGATGATGGTAGGATCAATTACATTAGGTTCCCCAACCGTTAAAATATGTAGAGCATGTGACATTAGGGGAATTTGCTCGCGCCGATTTCAGCGTGAACTCAAAACAAAGAGAAGTTTCCAATCCGGTTATAGAATCGAGCTAGACTTTTTGGCGGTTGTGGAATCAAATGCCTCATCCTAGAGAACCTAAATTTGAACAACTAGACCATTAGAGAGTTTTTCTAAGAATCACTTGTCATAGGCCTCAAAGTTGCACTTGTTTAGAGTGAAATCTTGGAATTTCATCAAAAATCTACGTGTGGACATGCGTGCAGAAACAAGAAGTGGAGCGACACGAAATGTTCATAGGATGTTAGGGTGGATAGGTTAGATGATGGTAGAATCAATTACATTGCGTTCCCCAACCGTTAATATATGTTTACGCATGTGACATTAGGGATTTGCTCGCGCTGATTTCATCGTGAACTCAAAACAAAGAGAAGTTTCCAATCCGGTTATAGAATCGAGCTAGACTTTTTGGTGGTTGTGGAATCAAATGCCTCATCCTAGAGAACCTAAATTTGAACAAGTGGACCATTAGAGAGTTTTTCTAAGAATCACTTGTCATAGGCTCCAAAGTTGCACTTGTTTAGAGTGAAATCTTGGAATTCCATCGAAAATCTACGTAATGTCGACATACGTGCAGAAACAAGAAGGGAGCGACACGAAAGGTTCATAGGATGTTAGGGTGGATAGGTTAGATGATGGTAGGATCAATTACATTGCGTTCCCCAACCGTTAATATATGTTTTACGCATGTGAAATTAGGGATTTGCTCGCGCGATTTTCAGCGTGAACTCAAAACAAAGAGAAGTTTCCAATCCGGTTATAGATCGTGCTAGACTTTTTGGCGGTTGTGGAATCAAATGCCTCACCCTAGAGAACCTAAATTTGAACCAGTGGACCATTAGAGAGTTTTTCTAAGAATCACTTGTCATAGTCCCCAAAGTAGCACTTGTTTAGAGTGAAATCTTGGAATTCCATTGAAAATCTCTATGTCGACATACGTGCAGAAACAAGAAGGGAGCGACACGAAAGGTACATAGGAAGTTAGGGTGGATAGGTTAGATGATGGTAGGATCAATTACATTGGGTTCCCCAACCGTTAAAATATGTTTCTACATGTAACATTAGGGATTTGCTTTCGCTGATTTCAGCGTGAACTCAAAACAAAGAGAAGTTTCCAATCCGGTTATAGAATCGAGCTAGACTTTTTGGCGGTTGTGGAATCAAATGCCTCATCCTAGAGAACCTAAATTTGAACAAGTGGACCATTAGAGAGTTTTTCTAAGAATCACTTGTCATAGGCCTCAAAGTAGCACTTGTTTAGAGTGAAATCTTGGAATTCCATCGAAAATCTACGTAATCGACATACGTGCGAAACAAGAAGTGGAGCGACACGAAAGGTACATAGGATGTTAGGGTGGATAGGTTAGATGATGGTAGGATCAATTACATTGCGTTCCCTAACCGTTAATATATGTTTTTACGCATGTGACATTAGGGACTGCTCGCGCCGATTTCAGCGTGAACTCAAAACAAAAGAAGTTTCCAATCCGGTTATAGAATCGAGCTAGACTTTTTTTGGCGGTTGTGGAATCAAATGCCTCATCCTAGAGAACCTAAATTTGAACAAGTGGACCATTAGAGAGTTTTTCTAAGAATCACTTGTCATAGGCCCCAAAGTAGCACTTGTTTAGAGTGAAATCTTGGAATTCCATCGAAAATCTCTATGTAATGGACATACGTCTGCAGAAACAAGAAGGGAAGCGACACGAAAGGTACATAGGATGTTAGGGTGGATAGGTTAGATGATGGTAGGATCAATTACATTGGGTTCCCCAACCGTTAATATATGTTTACGCATGTGACATTAGGAATTTGCTCGCGCTGATTTCAGCGTGAACTCAAAACAAAGAGAAGTTTCCAATCCGGTTATAGAATCGAGCTAGACTTTTTGGCGGTTGTGGAATCAAATGCCTCACCCTAGAGAACCTAAATTTGAAACAAGTGGACCATTAGAGAGTTTTTCTAAGAATCACTTGTCATAGTCCCCAAAGTAGCACTTGTTTAGAGTGAAATCTTGGAATTCCATTGAAAATCTCTATGTCGACATAAATAGAAACAAGAAGGGGAGCGACACGAAAGGTACATAGGAAGTTAGGGTGGATAGGTTAGATGATGGTAGGATCAATTACATTGGGTTCCCCAACCGTTAAAATATGTTTTACATGTGACATTAGGGATTTGCTAAGCGCTGATTTCAGCGTGAACTCAAAACAAAGAGAAGTTTCCAATCCGGTTATAGAATCAAGCTAGACTTTTTGGTGGTTGTGGAATCAAATGCCTCACCCTAGAGAACCTAAATTTGAACATGTGGACCATTAGAGAGTTTTTTTCTAATAATCACTTGTCATAGGCCTCAAAGTAGCACTTGTTTAGAGTGAAATATTGGAATTCCATAGAAAATCTCAATGTCGACCTACGTCATCAAACAAGAAGGGAGCGATCACGAAAGGTACATAGGAAGTTAGGGTGGATAGGTTAGATGATGGTAGGATCAATTACATTAGGTTCCCCAACCGTTAAAATATGTAGAGCATGTGACATTAGGGATTTGCTCGCTGATTTCAGCGTGAACTCAAAACAAAGAGAAGTTTCCAATCCGGTTATAGAATCGAGCTAGACTTTTTGGCGGTTGTGGAATCAAATGCCTCATCCTAGAGAACCTAAATTTGAACAAGTGGACCATTAGAGAGTTTTTCTAAGAATCACTTGTCATAGGCCTCAAAGTTGCACTTGTTTAGAGTGAAATCTTGGAATTCCATCAAAAATCTACGTAATGGACACATACGTGCGAAACAAGAAGTGGAGCGACACGAAAGGTACATAGGATGTTAGGGTGGATAGGTTAGATGATGGTAGGATCAATTACATTGCGTTCCCCAACCGTTAATATATGTTTTACGCATGTGACATTAGGAATTTGCCGCGCCCGATTTCATCGTGAACTCAAAACAAAGAGAAGTTTCCAATCCGGTTATAGAATCGAGCTAGACTTTTTGGTGGTTGTGGAATCAAATGCCTCATCCTAGAGAACCTAAATTTGAACAAGTGGACCATTAGAGAGTTTTTCTAAGAATCACTTGTCATAGGCCTCAAAGTAGCAATTGTTTAGAGTGAAATCTTGGAATTCCATCGAAAATCTGTGTCGACACATACGCAAGAAACAAGAAGGGAGCGACACGAAAGGTACATAGGATGTTAGGATGGATAGGTTAGATGATGGTAGGATCAATTACATTTCGTTCCCCAACCGTTAAAATATGTTTACGCATGTGACATTAGGGACTGCTCGCTGATTTCAGCGTGAACTCAAAACAAAGAAGTTTCCAATCCGGTTATAGAATCGAGCTAGACTTTTTGGTGGTTGTGGAATCAAATGCCTCACCCTAGAGAACCTAAATTTGAACAAGTGGACCATTAGAGTTTTTCTAAGAATCACTTGTCATAGGCCTCAAAGTAGCACTTGTTTAGAGTGAAATCTTGGAATTCCATCGAAAATCTCAATAATCGACATACGTGCAGAAACAAGAAGGGGAGCGACACGAAAGGTACATAGGAAGTTAGGGTGGATAGGTTAGATGATGGTAGGATCAATTACATTGGGTTCCCCAACCGTTAAAATATGTAGAGCATGTGACATTAGGGAATTTGCTGCTCGCTGATTTCAGCGTGAACTCAAAACAAAGAGAAGTTTCCAATCCGGTTATAGAATCGAGCTAGACTTTTTGGCGGTTGTGGAATCAAATGCCTCATCCTAGAGAACCTAAATTTGAACAAGTGGACCATTAGAGTTTTTCTAAGAATCACTTGTCATAGGCCTCAAAGTAGCACTTGTTTAGAGTGAAATCTTGGAATTCCATCGAAAATCTACGTGTCGACATACGTGCGAAACAAGAAGTGGAGCGGCACAAAAGGTACATAGGATGTTAGGGTGGATAGGTTAGATGATGGTAGGATCAATTACATTGCGTTCCCCAACCATTAATATATGTTTACGCATGTGACATTAGGGACTGCTCGCGCTGATTTCGGCGTGAACTCAAAACAAAAGAAGTTTCCAATCCGGTTATAGAATCGAGCTAGACTTTTTGGCGGTTGTGGAATCAAATGCCTCATCCTAGAGAACCTAAATTTGAACAAGTGGACCATTAGAGTTTTTCTAAGAATCACTTGTCATAGGCCTCAAAGTAGCACTTGTTTAGAGTGAAATCTTGGAATTCCATCGAAAATCTACGTGTCGACATACGTATCGAAACAAGAAGGGGAACGACACGAAAGGTACATAGGAAGTTAGGGTGGATAGGTTAGATGATGGTAGGATCAATTACATTGGGTTCCCCAACCGTTAAAATATGTTTACGCATGTGACATTAGGGATTTGCTCGCGCTGATTTCAGCGTGAACTCAAAACAAAGAGAAGTTTCCAATCCGGTTATAGAATCGAGCTAGACTTTTTGGCGGTTGTGGAATCAAATGCCTCATCCTAGAGAACCTAAATTTGAACAAGTGGACCATTAGAGTTTTTCTAAGAATCACTTGTCATTGGCCTCAAAGTAGCACTTGTTTAGAGTGAAATCTTGGAATTCCATCGAAAATCTACGTATTCGACATACGTGCGAAACAAGAAGGGGAGCGACACGAAAGGTACATAGGATGTTAGGGTGGATAGGTTAGATGATGGTAGGATCAATTACATTGCGTTCCCCAACCGTTAATATATGTTTACGCATGTGAAATTAGGGATTTGCTCGCGCCCGATTTCAGCGTGAACTCAAAACAAAGAGAAGTTTCCAATCGGTTATAGAATCGAGCTAGACTTTTTTGGCGGTTGTGGAATCAAATGCCTCATCCTAGAGAACCTAAATTTGAACTAGTGGACCATTAGAGTTTTTCTAAGAATCACTTGTCATAGTCCCCAAAGTAGCACTTGTTTAGAGTGAAATCTTGGAATTCCATTGAAAATCTCTATGTGGACATACGTACGTGCAGAAACAAGAAGGGAGCGACACGAAAGGTACATAGGATGTTAGGGTGGATAGGTTAGATGATGGTAGGATCAATTACATTGGGTTCCCCAACCGTTAATATATGTTTACGCATGTGACATTAGGGAATTTGCTCGTGCTGATTTCAGCGTGAACTCAAAACAAAGAAGTTTCCAATCCGGTTATAAAATCGAGCTAGACTTTTTTGGCGGTTGTGGAATCAAATGCCTCATCCTAGAGAACCTAAATTTGAACAAGTGGACCATTAGAGAGTTTTTCTAAGAATCACTTGTCATAGGCCTCAAAGTAGCACTTGTTTAGAGTGAAATCTTGGAATTCCATTGAAAATCTCTGTGTCGACATACGTCTCTTAGAAACAAGAAGAACGACACGAAAGGTACATAGGAAGTTAGGGTGGATAGGTTAGATGATGTTAGGATCAATTACATTCGTTCCCCAACCGTTAAAATATGTTTACGCATGTGACATTAGGGATTTGCTCGCGCTGATTTCAGCGTGAACTCAAAACAAAGAGAAGTTTCCAATCGGGTTATAGGATCGAGCTAGACTTTTGTGTGGTTGTGGAATCAAATGCCTCACCCTAGAGAACCTAAATTTGAACAAGTGGACCATTAGAGAGTTTTTCTAAGAATCACTTGTCATAGGCCTCAAAGTAGCACTTGTTTAGAGTGAAATCTTGGAATTCCATCGAAAATCTCTGTGTCGACATACGTGCGAAACAAGAAGGGGAGCGACACGAAAGGTACATAGGAAGTTAGGGTGGATAGGTTAGATGATGTTAGGATCAATTACATTGCGTTCCCCAACCGTTAATATATGTTTACGCATGTGACATTAGGAATTTGCTTTCGCGCTGATTTCAGCGTGAACTCAAAACAAAGAGAAGTTTCCAATCCGGTTATAGAATCGAGCTAGACTTTTTGGTGGTTGTGGAATCAAATGCCTCATCCTAGAGAACCTAAATTTGAACAAGTGGACCATTAGAGAGTTTTTCTAAGAATCACTTGTCATAGGCCTCAAAGTTGCACTTGTTTAGAGTGAAATCTTGGAATTCCATCAAAAATCTACGCGGTAATCGACATGCGTGCAGAAACAAGAAGGGGAGCGGCATGAAAGGTACATAGGATGTTAGGGTGGATAGGTTAGATGATGGTAGGATCAATTACATTGCGTTCCCCAACCGTTAATATATGTTTACGCATGTGACATTAGGGATTTGCTCTCGCTGATTTCAGCGTGAACTCAAAACAAAGAGAAGTTTCCAATCCGGTTATAGAATCGAGCTAGACTTTTTTGGCGGTTGTGGAATCAAATGCCTCACCCTAGAGAACCTAAATTTGAACAAGTGGACCATTAGAGAGTTTTTCTAAGAATCACTTGTCATAGGCCCCAAAGTAGCACTTGTTTAGAGTGAAATCTTAGAATTCCATCAAAAATCTCGTATGTGGACATACGTCTGAAACAAACAAGGGGAACAACACGAAAGGTACATAGGAAGTTAGGGTGGATAGGTCAGATGATGGTAGGATCAATTACATTGGGTTCCCCAACCGTTAATATATGTTTACGCATGTGACATTAGGGACTGCTCGCGTGATTTCAGCGTGAACTCAAAACAAAGAGAAGTTTCCAATCCGGTTATAGAATCGAGCTAGACTTTTTGGCGGTTGTGGAATCAAATGCCTCATCCTAGAGAACCTAAATTTGAACAAGTGGATCATTAGAGTTTTTCTAAGAATCACTTGTCATAGGCCTCAAAGTAGCACTTGTTTAGAGTGAAATCTTGGAATTCCATCGAAAATCTCTATGTCGACATACGTGCAGAAACAAGAAGGGAGCGACACGAAAGGTACATAGGAAGTTAGGGTGGATAGGTTAGATGATGTTAGGATCAATTACATTGCGTTCCCCAACCGTTAAAATATGTTTACGCATGTGACATTAGGGACTGCTCGCTGATTTCAGCGTGAACTCAAAACAAAAAAGAAGTTTCCAATCCGGTTATAGAATCGAGCTAGACTTTTTGGCGGTTGTGGAATCAAATACCTCACCCTAGAGAACCTAAATTTGAAGATCTGGACCATGAGAGAGTTTTTCTAAGAATCACTTGTCATAGGCCTCAAAGTAGCACTTGTTTAGAGTGAAATCTTGGAATTCCATCGAAAATCTCGTGTCGACATACGTGCAGAAACAAGAAGGGGACGACACGAAAGGTACATAGGATGTTAGGGTGGATTGGTTAGATGATGGTAGGATCAATTACATTAGGTTCCCCAACCGTTAATATATGTTTACGCATGTGAAATTAGGAATTTGCTCGCGATTTCAGCGTGAACTCAAAACAAAGAAGTTTCCAATCGGTTATAGAATCGAGCTAGACTTTTTGGCGGTTGTGGAATCAAATGCCTCACCCTAGAGAACCTAAATTTGAACTAGTGGACCATTAGAGAGTTTTTCTAAGAATCACTTGTCATAGTCCCCAAAGTAGCACTTGTTTAGAGTGAAATCTTGGAATTCCATTGAAAATCTCTATGTCGACATACGTCTTAGAAACAAGAAGGGGAGCGACACGAAAGGTACAAAGGAAGTTAGGGTGGATAGGTCAGATGATGGTAGGATCAATTACATTGGGTTCCCCAACCGTTAATATATGTTTACGCATGTGACATTAGGGACTGCTCGCTGATTTCGGCGTGAACTCAAAACAAAAGAAGTTTCCAATCCGGTTATAAAATCGAGCTAGACTTTTTGGCGGTTGTGGAATCAAATGCCTCATCCTAGAGAACCTAAATTTGAACAAGTGGATCATTAGAGAGTTTTCTAAGAATCACTTGTCATAGGCCTCAAAGTAGCACTTGTTTAGAGTGAAATCTTGGAATTCCATCGAAAATCAATATGTCGACATACGTTGCGAAACAAGAAGGGAGCGACACGAAAGGTACATAGGAGGTTTGGGTGGATAGGTTAGATGATGTTAGGATCAATTACATTGGGTTCCCCAACCGTTAAAATATGTTTACGCATGTGACATTAGGGATTTGCTGCGCTGATTTCAGCGTGAACTCAAAACAAAAAGAAGTTTCCAATCCGGTTATAGAATCGAGCTAGACTTTTTTGGCGGTTGTGGAATCAAATACCTCATCCTAGAGAACCTAAATTTGAACAAGTGGACCATTAGAGAGTTTTTCTAAGAATCACTTGTCATAGGCCTCAAAGTAGCACTTGTTTAGAGTGAAATCTTGGAATTCCATCGAAAATCTCTATGTGAGCATACGTCCAGAAACAAGAAGGGGAGCGACACGAAAGGTACATAGGATGTTAGGGTGGATAGGTTAGATGATGGTAGGATCAATTACATTGGGTTCCCCATCCGTTAATATATGTTTACGCATGTGACATTAGGGATTTGCTCGCGCTGATTTCAGCGTGAACTCAAAACAAAAAGAGAAGTTTCCAATCCGGTTATAGAATCGAGCTAGACTTTTTTGGCGGTTGTGGAATCAAATGCCTCACCCTAGAGAACCTAAATTTGAACAAGTGGACCATTAGAGAGTTTTTTCTAAGAATCACTTGTCATAGTCCCCAAAGTAGCACTTGTTTAGAGTGAAATCTTGGAATTCCATCGAAAATCTCTATGTGGACATACGTCTTAGAAACAGAAGGGAACGACACAAAGGTACATAGGAAGTTAGGGTGGATAGGTTAGATGATGGTAGGATCAATTACATTGGGTTCCCCAACCGTTAATATATGTTTACGCATGTGACATTAGGGAATTTGCTCGCTGATTTCAGCGTGAACTCAAAACAAAGAGAAGTTTCCAATCCGGTTATAGAATCGAGCTAGACTTTTTTGGCGGTTGTGGAATCAAATGCCTCACCCTAGAGAACCTAAATTTGAACAAGTGGACCATTAGAGAGTTTTTTCTAAGAATCACTTGTCATAGGCCTCAAAGTAGCACTTGTTTAGAGTGAAATCTTGGAATTCCATCGAAAATCTCTATGTGGACATGCGTCTTAGAAACAAGAAGGGGAACAACACGAAAGGTACATAGGAAGTTAGGGTGGATAGGTCAGATGATGGTAGGATCAATTACATTGGGTTCCCCAACCGTTAATATATGTTTACGCATGTGACATTAGGGACTGCTCGCGCTGATTTCAGCGTGAACTCAAAACAAAGAGAAGTTTCCTATCGGGTTATAGAATCGAGATAGACTTTTTGGCGGTTGTGGAATCAAATGCCTCACCCTAGAGAACCTAAATTTGAACAAGTGGACCATTAGAGTTTTTTCTAAGAATCACTTGTCATTGGCCTCAAAGTAGCACTTGTTTAGAGTGAAATCTTGGAATTCCATCGAAAATCTACGTAATGGAGACATACGTGCAGAAACAAGATGGGGAGCGACACGAAAGGTACATAGGATGTTAGGGTGGATAGGTTAGATGATGGTAGGATCAATTACATTGGGTTCCCCAACCGTTAATATATGTTTACGCATGTGACATTAGGGATTTGCTCGCGCCGATTTCAGCGTGAACTCAAAACAAAAGAAGTTTCCAATCCGGTTATAGAATCGAGCTAGACTTTTTGGCGGTTGTGGAATCAAATGCCTCACCCTAGAGAACCTAAATTTGAACTAGTGGACCATTAGAGTTTTTTCTAAGAATCACTTGTCATAGTCCCCAAAGTAGCACTTGTTTAGAGTGAAATCTTGGAATTCCATTGAAAATCTCTGTAATGGAGCATACGTGCAGAAACAAGAAGGGGAGCGACACGAAAGGTACATAGGAAGTTAGGGTGGATAGGTTAGATGATGGTAGGATCAATTACATTGGGTTCCCCAACCGTTAATATATGTTTACGCATGTGACATTAGGGATTTGCTCGCGCTGATTTTAAGCGTGAACTCAAAACAAAGAGAAGTTTCCAATCCGGTTATAAAATCGAGCTAGACTTTTTTGGCGGTTGTGGAATCAAATGCCTCATCCTAGAGAACCTAAATTTGAACAAGTGGATCATTAGAGAGTTTTTCTAAGAATCACTTGTCATAGGCCTCAAAGTAGCACTTGTTTAGAGTGAGATCTTGGAATTCCATCGAAAATCAATATGTCGACATACGTGCAGAAACAAGAAGGGTGCGACACGAAAGGTACATAGGAGGTTAGGGTGGATAGGTTAGATGATGTTAGGATCAATTACATTGCATTCCCCAACCGTTAAAATATGTTTACGCATGTGACATTAGGAATCTTTTGGCGCTGATTTCAGCGTGAACTCAAAACAAAGAGAAGTTTCCAATCCGGTTATAGAATCGAGTTAGACTTTTTGGCGGTTGTGGAATCAAATGCCTCATCCTAGAGAACCTAAATTTGAACAAGTGGACCATTAGAGAGTTTTTCTAAGAATCACTTGTCATAGGCCTCAAAGTAGCACTTGTTTAGAGTGAAATCTTGGAATTCCATCGAAAATCTCGTGTCGACATACGTGCAGAAACAAGAAGGGGAGCGACACGAAAGGTACATAGGATGTTAGGGTGGATAGGTTAGATGATGGTAGGATCAATTACATTGCGTTCCCCATCCGTTAATATATGTTTACGCATGTGACATTAGGATCTTGCTTCGCGCTGATTTCAGCGTGAACTCAAAACAAAGAGAAGTTTCCAATCCGGTTATAGAATCGAGCTAGACTTTTTGGCGGTTGTGGAATCAAATGCCTCACCCTAGAGAACCTAAATTTGAACTAGTGGACCATTAGAGTTTTTTCTAAGAATCACTTGTCATAGTCCCCAAAGTAGCACTTGTTTAGAGTGAAATCTTAGAATTCCATCGAAAATCTCACGTGTTGACATACGCACCAGAAACAAAGAAGGGGAACAACACGAAAGGTACATAGGAAGTTAGGGTGGATAGGTCAGATGATGGTAGGATCAATTACATTGGGTTCCCCAACCGTTAATATATGTTTAGCATGTGACATTAGGGACTGCTTTGGCGCTGATTTCAGCGTGAACTCAAAACAAAGAGAAGTTTCAATCCGGTTATAGAATCGAGCTAGACTTTTTTGGCGGTTGTGGAATCAAATGCCTCATCCTAGAGAACCTAAATTTGAACAAGTGGACCATTAGAGTTTTTCTAAGAATCACTTGTCATAGTCCCCAAAGTAGCACTTGTTTAGAGTGAAATCTTGGAATTCCATCGAAAATCTCTATGTCGACATACGTGCGAAACAAGAAGGGGAACAACACCTAAAGGTACATAGGAAGTTAGGGTGGATAGGTCAGATGATGGTAGGATCAATTACATTGGGTTCCCCAACCGTTCATATATGTTTTACGCATGTGACATTAGGGTATGCTTTGGCGCTGATTTCAGCGTGAACTCAAAACAAGGGAGAAGTTTCCAATCCGGTTATAGAATCGAGCTAGACTTTTTTGGCGGTTATGGAATCAAATGCCTCATCCTAGAGAACCTAAATTTGAACAAGTGGACCATTAGAGAGTTTTTCTAAGAATCACTTGTCATTGGCCTCAAAGTAGCACTTGTTTAGAGTGAAATCTTGGAATTCCATCGAAAATCTCTGTGTCAACATACGTTTCAAGAAACAAGATGGGGAGCGACACGAAAGGTACATAGGATGTTAGGGTGGATAGGTTAGATGATGGTAGGATCAATTACATTGCATTCCCCAACCGTTAATATATGTTTTAGCATGTGACATTAGGGATTTTTGCTCGCGCTGATTTCAGCGTGAACTCAAAACAAAAAGAAGTTTCCAATCCGGTTATAGAATCGAGCTAGACTTTTTTTTGGCGGTTGTGGAATCAAATGCCTCACCCTAGAGAACCTAAATTTGAACAAGTGGACCATTAGAGAGTTTTTCTAAGAATCACTTGTCATAGGCCCCAAAGTAGCACTTGTTTAGAGTGAAATCTTGGAATTCCATTGAAAATCTCTATGTCGACATACGTCTTAGAAACAAGAAGGGAGCGCGACACGAAAGGTACATAGGAAGTTAGGGTGGATAGGTTGGATGATGGTAGGATCAATTATATTGGGTTCCCCAACCGTTAAAATATGTTTACGCATGTGACATTAGGGATTGCTGAGGCGCTGATTTCAGCGTGAACTCAAAACAAAGAGAAGTTTCCAATCCGGTTATAAAATCGAGCTAGACTTTTTTGGCGGTTGTGGAATCAAATGCCTCATCCTAGAGAACCTAAATTTGAACAAGTGGACCATTAGAGAGTTTTTCTAAGAATCACTTGTCATAGGCCTCAAAGTAGCACTTGTTTAGAGTGAAATCTTGGAATTCCATCGAAAATCTCTATGTGGACATACGTACGCAGAAACAAGAGGTGGAGCGACACGAAAGGTACATAGGATGTTAGGGTGGATAGGTTAGATGATGGTAGGATCAATTACATTGCGTTCCCTAACCGTTAATATATGTTTACGCATGTGACATTAGGGACTGCTGCGCTGATTTCAGCGTGAACTCAAAACAAAGAGAAGTTTCCAATCCGGTTATAGAATCGAGCTAGACTTTTTGGCGGTTGTGGAATCAAATGCCTCATCCTAGAGAACCTAAATTTGAACAAGTGGACCATTAGAGAGTTTTTCTAAGAATCACTTGTCATAGTCCCCAAAGTAGCACTTGTTTGGAGTGAAATCTTGGAATTCCATTGAAAATCTCTATGTCGACATACGTGCCGAAACAAGAAGGGGAGCGACACGAAAGGTACATAGGAAGTTAGGGTGGATAGGTTAGATGATGGTAGGATCAATTACATTGGGTTCCCCAACCGTTAAAATATGTTTTACGCATGTGACATTAGGAATTTGCTTTCTGATTTCGGCGTGAACTCAAAACAAAGAGAAGTTTCCAATCCGGTTATAAAATCGAGCTAGACTTTTTTTGGCGGTTGTGGAATCAAATGCCTCATCCTAGAGAACCTAAATTTGAACAAGTGGATCATTAGAGAGTTTTTCTAAGAATCACTTGTCATAGGCCTCAAAGTAGCACTTGTTTAGAGTGAAATCTTGGAATTCCATCAAAATCTCGTATGGAGACATACGTCTGCAGAAACAAGAAGGGGAGCGACACGAAGGTACATAGGAAGTTAGGGTGGATAGGTTAGATGATGTTAGGATCAATTACATTGCGTTCCCCAACCGTTAAAATATGTTTACGCATGTGACATTAGGGACTTCGCGCTGATTTCAGCGTGAACTCAAAACAAAGAGAAGTTTCCAATCCGGTTATAGAATCGAGCTAGACTTTTTGGTGGTTGTGGAATCAAATGCCTCACCCTAGAGAACCTAATTTTGAACAAGTGGACCATTAGAGAGTTTTTCTAAGAATCACTTGTCATAGGCCTCAAAGTAGCACTTGTTTAGAGTGAAATCTTAGAATTCCATCGAAAATCTCTATGCGTCGACCTACGTACCGAAACAAGAAGGGGAACGACACGAAAGGTACATAGGAAGTTAGGGTGGATAGGTTAGATGATGGTAGGATCAATTACATTGGGTTCCCCAAGCGTTAAAATATGTTTAGCATGTGACATTAGGGACGCTCGCGCTGATTTCAGCGTGAACTCAAAATAAAAGAAGTTTCCAATCCGGTTATAGAATCGAGCTAGACTTTTTTGGCGGTTGTGGAATCAAATGCCTCATCCTAGAGAACCTAAATTTGACCAAGTGGACCATTAGAGAGTTTTTCTAAGAATCACTTGTCATAGGCCTCAAAGTAGCACTTGTTTAGAGTGAAATCTTGGAATTCCATCGAAAATCTACGTGTGTCGACATACGTCGCGAAACAAGAAGTGGGAGCGACACGAAAGGTACATAGGATGTTAGGGTGGATAGGTTAGATGATGGTAGGATCAATTACATTGGGTTCCCCAACCGTTAATATATGTTTCGCATGTGACATTAGGTATGTGCTGGCGCTGATTTCGGCGTGAACTCAAAACAAGGAGAAGTTTCCAATCCGGTTATAGAATCGAGCTAGACTTTTTGGCGGTTGTGGAATCAAATGCCTCACCCTAGAGAACCTAAATTTGAACAAGTGGACCATTAGAGAGTTTTTCTAAGAATCACTTGTCATAGGCCTCAAAGTAGCACTTGTTTAGAGTGAAATCTTGGAATTCCATCGAAAATCTCTATGTCGACCTACGTCATAGAAACAACAAGGGGGCGACGAAAGGTACATAGGAAGTTAGGGTGGATAGGTTAGGCGATGGTAGGATCAATTACATTGGGTTCCCCAACCCGTTAATATATGTTTCTAGATGTGACATTAGGGGATTGCTTTTGGCGCTGATTTTCAGCGTGAACTCAAAATAAAAGAAGTTTCCAATCCGGCAATAGAATCGAGCTAGACTTTTTCGCGGTTGTGGAATCAAATGGTTCATCCTAGAGAACCTAAATTTGAACAAGTGAACCATTAGAGAGTTTTTCCAAGAATCACTTGTCATAGGCCTCAAAGTAGCACTTGTTTAGAGTGAAATCTTGGAATTCCATCGAAAATCTCTATGTCGACCGCCACGCATCGAAACAAGAAGGGGAACGACACGAAAGGTACATAGGAAGTTAGGGTGGATAGGTTAGACGATGGTAGGATCAATTACATTCGTTCCCCAACCGTTAGTATATATTTCGGGTTGTGACGTTAGGTATGCCGGCGCTGATTTCAGCGTGAACTCAAAACAAGGAGAAGTTTCCAATCCGGCTATAGGATCGAGCTAGACTTTTTGGTGGTTGTGGAATCAAATGCCTCATCCTAGAGAACCTAAATTTGAACAAGTGGACCATTAGAGAGTTTTTTGAAGAATCACTTGTCATAGGCCTCAAAGTAGCACTTGTTTAGAGTGAAATCTTTGAATTCCGTCAAAAATCTCTTTGTCGACCTCGCTGCAAAAACAAGAAGGAGCGACACGAAAAAGGAACATAGGAAGTTAGGGTGGATAGGTTAGACGATGGTTGGATCAATTACATTGAGTTCCCAAACCGTTAATATATGTTTCTAGATGTGACATTAGGGATCGGGCGGCGCTGATTTCACCGCGAACTCAAAAACAAAGAGAAGTTTCCAATCCGGCTATAGGATCGAGCTAGACTTTTTCACGGTTATGGAATGAAATGCCTCACCCTAGAAAACCTAAATTTGAACAAGTGGACCATTAGAGTTTTTGAAGAATCACTTGTCATAGGCCTCAAAGTAGCACTTGTTTAGAGTGAAATCTTTGAATTCGGTCAAAAAATCTCTTTCTCGACCTACGCATCAAGAAACAAGAAGGGGAACGCACTAAAGGTACATAGGAAGTTAGGGGTGGATAGGTTAGACGATGGTAGGATAAATTACATTGCGTTCCCCAACCGTTAATATATGTTTCTAGATGTGACATTAGGGAACGGGCGCGTGATTTCAGTGAACTCAAAACAAAGAGAAGTTTCCAATCAGGCTATAGGATCGAGCTAGACTTTTTCGCGGTTGTGGAATCAAATGCCTCACCCTAGAGATCTAAATTTGAACAAGTGGACCATTAGAGAGTTTTTCTAAGAATCACTTGTCATAGGCCTCAAAGTAGCACTTGTTTAGAGTGAAATCTTTGAATTCCGTCAAAAATCTCTATATGTCGACCTACGCATGTAAAACAAAAGGTGAGCGACACGAAAGGTACATAGGAAGTTTGGGTGGATAGGTTAGATGATGGTAGGATCAATTACATTGTGTTCCCCAACCGTTAATATATGTTTCTAGATGTGACATTTGGGATTTGCTCGGGCGCTGATTTCAGCGTGAACTCAAAATAAAGAGAAGTTTCCGATCCGGCAATAGTATCGAGCTAGACTTTTTCGCGGTTGTGGAATCAAATGGTTCATCCTAGAGAACCTAAATTTGAACAAGTGGACCATTAGAGAGTTTTTCCAAGAATCACCTGTCATAGGCCTCATAGCAGCACTTGTTTAGAGTGAAATCTTGGAATTCCGTCGAAAAATCTCTATGTCGACCTACACGCATCGAAACAAGAAGGGGAACGACACGAAAGGTACATTGGAAGTTAGGGTGGATAGGTTAGACGATGGTAGGATCAATTACGTTGCGTTCCCCAACCGTTAGTATATATTTCTTGTTGTGACGTTAGGGTATGCTGGCGCTGATTTCAGCGCGAACTCAAAACAAGGAGAAGTTTCCAATCCGGCTATATGATCGAGCTACACTTTTTCGCCCCTCACCCTAGAGAACCTAAATTTGAACAAGTGGGCCATTAGAGAGTTTTTCTAAGAATCACTTGTCATAGGCCTCAAAGTAGCACTTGTTTAGAGTGAAATCTTTGAATTCCGTCAAAAATCTCTATGTCGACCTACGCATCGAAGAAACAAGAAGGTGAACGACACGAAAGGTACATAGGAAGTTAGGGTGGATAGGTTAGACGATGGTAGGATCAATTACATTGCGTTCCCCAACCGTTAATATATGTTTCTAGATGTGACATTAGGGACTGCTGGCGCTGATTTCAGCGCGAACTCAAAATAAAGAGAAGTTTCCAATCCGGCAATAGAATCGAGCTAGACTTTTTCACGGTTGTGGAATCAAATGGTTCATCCTAGAGAACCTAAATTTGAACAAGTGGACCATTAGAGAGTTTTTCCAAGAATCACCTGTCATAGGCCTCAAAGTAGCACTTGTTTAGAGTCAAATCTTTGAATTCCGTCGAAAATCTCTGTGTCGACGTACGTATAGAAACAAGAAGGGGAACGACACGAAAGGTACATAGGGAAGTTAGGGTGGATAGGTTAGACGATGGTAGGATCAATTACATTATGTTCCCCCAACCGTTAGTATATATTTCTGGTTGTGACGTTAGGGTATGCTGGCGCTGATTTCAGCGCGAACTCAAAACAAGGAGAAGTTTCCAATCCGGCTATAGGATCGAGCTACACTTTTTCACGGTTGTGGAATCAAATGCCTCACCCTAGAGAACCTAAATTTGAACAAGTGGGCCATTAGAGAGTTTTTCTAAGAATCACTTGTCATAGGCCTCAAAGTAGCACTTGTTTAGAGTGAAATCTTTGAATTCGTCAAAAATCTCTATGTCGACCCACGCATCGAAACAAGAAGGGGAACGACACGAAAAGGTACATAGGAAGTTAGGGTGGATAGGTTAGACGATGGTAGGATCAATTACATTTGCGTTCCCCAACCGTTAATATATGTTTCTAGATGTGACATTAGGGTATGCCGGGCGCTGATTTCAGCGAACTCAAAATAAAGAGAAGTTTCCAATCCGGCAATAGAATCGAGCTAGACTTTTTCGCGGTTGTGGAATCAAATGGTTCATCCTAGAGAACCTAAATTTGAACAAGTGGACCATTAGAGAGTTTTTCCAAGAATCACCGTCATAGGCCTCAAAGCAGCACTTGTTTAGAGTGAAATCTTGGAATTCGTCAAAAATCTCTATGTCGACCTACGCATCAAAACAAGAAGGGGAACAACACTAAAGGTACATAGGAAGTTAGGGTGGATAGGTTAGACGATGGTAGGATCAATTACATTTGCGTTCCCCAACCGTTAATATATGTTTCTAGATGTGACATTAGGGATGCCGGGCGCTGATTTCAGCGCCGAACTCAAAATAAAGAGAAGTTTCCAATCCGGCAATAGAATCGAGCTAGACTTTTTCGCGGTTGTGGAATCAAATGGTTCATCCTAGAGAACCTAAATTTGAACAAGTGGACCATTAGAGAGTTTTTCCAAGAATCACCTGTCATAGGCCTCAAAGCAGCACTTGTTTAGAGTGAAATCTTGGAATTTCGTCGAAAATCTCTATGTCGACCTACGCATCAAAACAAGAAGGGGAACGACACGAAAGGTACATAGGAAGTTAGGTGGATAGGTTAGACGATGGTAGGATCAATTACGTTGCGTTCCCCAACCGTTAGTATATATTTCTGGTTGTGACGTTAGGGTATGCTGGCGCTGATTTCAGCGCGAACTCAAAACAAGGAGAAGTTTCCAATCCGGCAATAGGATCGAGCTAGACTTTTTCGCGGTTGTGGAATCAAATGGTTCATCCTAGAGAACCTAAATTTGAACAAGTGGACCATTAGAGAGTTTTTCCAAGAATCACCTGTCATAGGCCTCATAGTAGCACTTGTTTAGAGTGAAATCTTGGAATTCCATCAAAAAATCTCTATGTCGACCTACGTACCGAAACAAGAAGGGGAATGACACGAAAGGTACATAGGAAGTTAGGGTGGATAGGTTAGACGATGGTAGGATCAATTACATTGCGTTCCCCAACCGTTAGTATATGTTTCTAGATGTGACATTAGGGTATGCTGCCGGGCGCTGATTTCAGCGCGAACTCAAAACAAAGAGAAGTTTCCAATCCGGCTATAGGATCGAGCTACACTTTTTCGCGGTTGTGGAATCAAATGCCTCATCCTAGAGAACCTAAATTTGAACAAGTGGACCATTAGAGAGTTTTTCCAAGAATCACTTGTCATAGGCCTCAAAGTAGCACTTGTTTAGAGTGAAATCTTTGAATTCCGTCAAAAATCTCTATGTCGACCTACGCATCCAAAACAAGAAGGGGAACGACACCTAAAGGTACATAGGAAGTTAGGTGGATAGGTTAGACGATGGTAGGATCAATTACATTATGTTCCCCAACCGTTAATATATGTTTCTAGATGTGACATTAGGGATGTGGCGCTGATTTCACCGCGAACTCAAAACAAAGAGAAGTTTCCAATCCGGCTATAGGATCGAAGCTAGACTTTTTCACGGTTATGGAATCAAATGCCTCACCCTAGAGAACCTAAATTTGAACAAGTGGACCATTAGAGAGTTTTTGAAGAATCACTTGTCATAGGCCTCAAAGTAGCACTTGTTTAGAGTGAAATCTTTGAATTCCGTCAAAAATCTCTATGTCGACCTACGCATCGAAACAAGAAGGGGAACGACACGAAAGGTACATAGGAAGTTAGGTGGATAGGTTAGACGATGGTAGGATAAATTACATTGCGTTCCCCAACCGTTAATATATGTTTCTAGATGTGACATTAGGGGACGGGGCCGGCGCTGATTTCAGCGCGAACTCAAAACAAAGAGAAGTTTCCAATCCGCTATAGGATCGAGCTAGACTTTTTCGCGGTTGTGGAATCAAATGCCTCACCCTAGAGAACCTAAATTTGAACAAGTGGACCATTAGAGAGTTTTTCTAAGAATCACTTGTCATAGGCCTCAAAGTAGCACTTGTTTAGAGTGAAATCTTTGAATTCCGTCAAAATCTCTATGTCGACCTACGCATCAAAACAAAAGAAGGGGAACGACACGAAAGGTACATAGGAAGTTTGGGTGGATAGGTTAGACGATGGTAGGATCAATTACATTGTGTTCCCCCAACCGTTAATATATGTTTCTAGATGTGACATTTGGGATGCCGGCGCTGATTTCAGCGTGAACTCAAAACAAAGAGAAGTTTCCAATCCGGCAATAGAATCGAGCTAGACTTTTTCACGGTTGTGGAATCAAATGGTTCATCCTAGAGAACCTAAATTTGAACAAGTGGACCATTAGAGAGTTTTTCCAAGAATCACTTGTCATAGGCCTCAAAGTAGCACTTGTTTAGAGTGAAATCTTTGAATTCCATCAAAAATCTCTATGTCGACCTACGCACCGAAAAACAAGAAGGGGAACGACACGAAAAAGGTACATAGGAAGTTAGGGTGGATAGGTTAGACGATGGTAGGATCAATTACATTATGTTCCCCCAACCGTTAGTATATATTTCTAGTTGTGACGTTAGGGTATGCCGGGCGCTGATTTCAGCGCGAACTCAAAACAAGGAGAAGTTTCCAATCCGGCAATAGAATCGAGCTAGACTTTTTCGCGGTTGTGGAATCAAATGGTTCATCCTAGAGAACCTAAATTTGAACAAGTGGACCATTAGAGAGTTTTTCCAAGAATCACTTGTCATAGGCCTCATAGTAGCACTTGTTTAGAGTGAAATCTTTGAATTCCATCGAAAAATCTCTATGTCGACCTACGCGTACCGAAACAAGAAGGGGAATGACATTGAAAGGTACATAGGAAGTTAGGGTGGATAGGTTAGACGATGGTAGGATCAATTACATTGCGTTCCCCAACCGTTAGTATATATTTCTGGTTGTGACGTTAGGGTATGCCGGGCGCTGATTTCAGCGAACTCAAAAACAAGGAGAAGTTTCCAATCCGCTATAGGATCGAGCTACACTTTTTTCGCGGTTGTGGAATCAAATGCCTCATCCTAGAGAACCTAAATTTGAACAAGTGGACCATTAGAGAGTTTTTTGAAGAATCACTTGTCATAGGCCTCAAAGTAGCACTTGTTTAGAGTGAAATCTTTGAATTCGGTCAAAAATCTCTTTGTCGACCTACGCATCAAAACAAGAAGGGGAACGAATTTAAAGGAAACATAGGAAGTTAGGGTGGATAGGTTAGACGATGGTTGGATCAATTACATTGAGTTCCCCAAACCGTTAATATATGTTTCTAGATGTGACATTAGGGATGCCGGGCGCTGATTTCAGCGCGAACTTCAAAACAAAGAGAAGTTTCCAATCCGGCTATAGGATCGAGCTAGACTTTTTCACGGTTGTGGAATCAAATGCCTCACCCTAGAGAACCTAAATTTGAACAAGTGGACCATTAGAGAGTTTTTTGAAGAATCACTTGTCATAGGCCTCAAAGTAGCACTTGTTTAGAGTGAAATCTTTGAATTCCGTCAAAAATCTCTTTGTCGACCTACGCATCAAAAACAAGAAGGGGAACCACACGAAAGGTACATAGGAAGTTAGGTGGATAGGTTAGACGATGGTAGGATAAATTACATTGCGTTCCCCAACCGTTAATATATGTTTCTAGATGTGACATTAGGGATGTCTGGCGCTGATTTCAGCGCGAACTCAAAACAAAGAGAAGTTTCCAATCCGGCTATAGGATCGAAGCTAGACTTTTTTCGCGGTTGTGGAATCAAATGCCTCACCCTAGAGAATCTAAATTTGAACAAGTGGACCATTAGAGAGTTTTTCTAAGAATCACTTGTCATAGGCCTCAAAGTAGCACTTGTTTAGAGTGAAATCTTTGAATTCGTCAAAAATCTCTATGTCGACCTACGTACGAAACAAAAAGGGGAACGACACGAAAGGTACATAGGAAGTTTGGGTGGATAGGTTAGATGATGGTAGGATCAATTACATTGTGTTCCCCAACCGTTAATATATGTTTCTAGATGTGACATTTGGGATGCCGGGCGCTGATTTCAGCGTGAACTCAAAATAAAGAGAAGTTTCCCAATCCGGCAATAGTATCGAGCTAGACTTTTTCAAGGGTTGTGGAATCAAATGGTTCATCCTAGAGAACCTAAATTTGAACAAGTGGACCATTAGAGAGTTTTTCCAAGAATCACTTGTCATAGGCCTCAAAGCAAGCACTTGTTTAGAGTGAAATCTTTGAATTCCGTCAAAAATATCTATGTCGACCTACGCATCGAAACAAGAAGGGGAACGATACCTAAAGGTACATTGGAAGTTAGGGTGGATAGGTTAGACGATGGTAGGGATCAATTACATTATGCTTCCCCAACCGTTAGTATATATTTCTTGTTGTGACATTAGGGTATGTCGGGCGCTGATTTCAGCCGCGAACTCAAAACAAGGAGAAGTTTCCAATCCGCTATATAGGATCGAGCTACACTTTTTCACGGTTGTGGAATCAAATGCCTCACCCTAGAGAACCTAAATTTGAACAAGTGGGCCATTAGAGAGTTTTTCTAAGAATCACTTGTCATAGGCCTCAAAGTAGCACTTGTTTAGAGTGAAATCTTTGAATTCGTCGAAAAATCTCTATGTCGACCCACGCATTCAAAACAAAAAGGGAACGACACGAAAGGTACATAGGAAGTTAGGGTGGATAGGTTAGACGATGGTAGGATCAATTACATTGCGTTCCCCAACCGTTAATATATGTTTCTAGATGTGACATTAGGGATCGGCCGGGCGCTGATTTCAGCGCGAACTCAAAAACAAAGAGAAGTTTCCAATCCGGCAATAGAATCGAGCTAGACTTTTTCGCGGTTGTGGAATCAAATGGTTCATCCTAGAGAACCTAAATTTGAACAAGTGGACCATTAGAGAGTTTTTCCAAGAATCACTTGTCATAGGCCTCAAAGCAAAGCACTTGTTTAGAGTGAAATCTTTGAATTCGTCAAAAATCTCTCTATGTCGACCACGCATCGAAACAAGAAGGGGAACGACACCTAAAGGTACATAGGAAGTTAGGGTGGATAGGTTAGACGATGGTAGGATCAATTACGCTATGCGTTCCCCAACCGTTATATATGTTTCTAGTTGTGACGTTAGGGTATGCCGGGCGCTGATTTCAAAGCGAACTCAAAACAAGGAGAAGTTTCCAATCCGCTATAGGATCGAGCTACACTTTTTCACCGTTGTGGAATCAAATGCCTCACCCTAGAGAACCTAAATTTGAACAAGTGGGCCATTAGAGAGTTTTTCTAAGAATCACTTGTCATAGGCCTCAAAGTAGCACTTGTTTAGAGTGAAATCTTTGAATTCCGTCAAAAATCTCTATGTCGACCTAACGCATCAAACAAGAAGGGGAACGACACCTAAAGGTACATAGGAAGTTAGGGTGGATAGGTTAGACGATGGTAGGATCAATTACATTGATCATTCCCCAACCGTTAATATATGTTAGATGTGACATTAGGGACCATGTGTTGATTTGAACTAAACTCAAAACAAAGAGAAGTTTCCAATCCGCTATAGGATCGAAAAGACTTTTTTCGCGGTTGTGGAATCAAATGGTTCACCCTAGAGAACCTAAATTTGAACAAGTGGACCATTAGAGAGTTTTTCCAAGAATCCCTAGTCATAGGCCTCAAAGCAGCACTTGTTTAGAGTGAAATTTTGAATGGCGCCCATTAAAAATCTCTATGTCGACCCACGCATCGAAACAAGAAGGGGAACAAAGTAAAAAGGTACATAGGAAGTTAGGGTGGATAGGTTAGACGATGGTAGGATCAATTACAATTCCAATCCCCAACCGTTAATATATGTTTCTATATTGTGACATTAGGGATCTAAAAGCGCTGATTTGAAAAACGAACTCAAAAAAAAGAGAAGTTTGTAATCTTGCTATAGGAACAAAAGCTAGACTTTTTCGCTGTTGTGGAATCAAATGCTTCACCCTAGAGAACCTAAATTTGAACAAGTGGACCATTAGAGAGTTTTTCAAGAATCACTTGTCATGAAAGGCCTCAAGTAGAAAATTGTAGACTTGTTTAGAGTGAAATCTTTGAATTGCTTTTCAAAAATTTTATGTTTAGTTCAAAAATTTGGAAACAAGAAGGGGAAATTCAAAGAAAGGTACATAGGAATTAGGGGTGGATAGGTTAGACGATGGTAGGATCAATTACATTGCGTTCCCCCAACCGTTAATATATGTTTCTAGATGTGACATAGGGTATGCCGGGCGCTGATTTTAGCGAACTCAAAACAAAGAGAAGTTTCCAATCCGGCTATAGGATCGAGCTAGACTTTTTCGCGGTTGTGGAATCAAATGCCTCACCCTAGAGAACCTAAATTTGAACAAGTGGACCATTAGAGAGTTTTTCTAAGAATCACTTGTCATAGGCCTCAAAGTAGCACTTGTTTAGAGTGAAATCTTTGAATTCGGCCAAAAATATCTATGTCGACCTACGCATCGAAACAAGAAGGGGAACGACAATGAAAGGTACATAGGAAGTTAGGGTGGATAGGTTAGACGATGGTAGGATCAATTACATTATGCGTTCCCCAACCGTTAATATATATTTCTAGATGTGACATTAGGGATGCTTCGGCGCTGATTTAGCCGCGAACTCAAAACAAGGAGAAGTTTCCAATCCGCTATAGGATCGAAGCTAGACTTTTTCGCGGTTGTGGAATCAAATGCCTCACCCTCTAGAGAACCTAAATTTGAACAAGTGGACCATTAGAGAGTTTTTCAAGAATCACTTGTCATAGGCCTCAAAGTAGCACTTGTTTAGAGGAAATCTTTGAATTTAAAAAATCTCTATGTCGACCCACGCACCGAAACAAGAAGGGGAACAACACGAAAGGTACATAGGAAGTTAGGGTGGATAGGTTAGACGATGGTAGGATCAATTACATTGCGTTCCCCAACCGTTATATATATGTTTCTAGATGTGACATTGGGTATGCCGGGCGCTCCCCAAGCCGCGAACTCAAAAAATAAAGAGAAGTTTCCAATCCGCAATAGAATCGAGCTAGACTCAGCGGTTGTGGAATCAAATGGTTCATCCTAGAGAACCTAAATTTGAACAAGTGGGCCATTAGAGAGTTTTTCCAAGAATCACTTGTCATAGGCCTCATAGCAGCACTTGTTTAGAGGAAATCTTTGAATTCCGTCGAAAATCTCTATGTCGAACCCGCATCAAAAATTCTAAAAAAGAAGGGGAAGGTTAGACATGGTGAAAGGTTAAAGGGTTAGATGCAATTTCATTTATTTGAATAGTGCTCCCCAATTTTATATAATTTTGTATAAATTGATTTACTAACTCAAAAAATCCAATCCGCTTTAGGTGTAGCCACTTTTTCCATGGAATCAAATGACTATCCATAGAAAAATTTGAAAACTTGAGAGTTTTTGAAGAATTTTGTCATGATTTCAAAATACACTTTTTAATTGAAAAAATGCAAAAATCTTCCTTGATCAAAATAAGAAGGGGAATTTATCTAAAAATCATAGGAAATTAGGGTGGATAGGTTAGACTGTAGGATAAATTACATGATCTACCCCCAACAAAAAACTTGATTTCAGAGAAAAACAAAGAAAATCCAATTTATTATTTCATGCTCTATTTTTTCATGTGTTGAATCAAAGTTCACCCTAGAGAATGTCTTATGACCTAGGTTTTTCTAAGAAATTTTGGATTGTCATGAACCCTAAACAATGCCATTATCAAGTGGTCCTTGAGAAACTCCTTAGGCAATGGTGATGATATCTTGTAGAATAGTTAAATAAGTTGGTTTTGTTGGATTGCAACTTTGCGAATCGTTTGAAAAAAAGAATTATACTCTAGAGAACCTAAAAGTGTTTATTATTTCATGCATCATCACGCACATCATGTTTACCAAGAAGGGAATCATAGGGGTGGATAGGTTAAAGCATGCATCATAAATTACATTAGAGTTCCCCAAGAGTTGATATCGGATTTCTTGATGTGACTTTAGAGAAGGTGTTGATATTTCAGCATGAACTCAAAACAAAGAGAAGATTTCCAATCCGCACAAGGATAATGTCAAGTTTGACTTTCGACGCGGTTTGGAATCAAATGCCTCATCCTAGAGAACCTAAATTCAACAAGTGTTCCATTAGAGTTTTTTCCAAGAATCACCTTTGCTTTATAGGCCTCAAGGTGATAGCAGTTGTTTATAAGGAAATTGATTGATTATCCATCCTTGATTATTTCGATATCTACCTTGATAGCCCGTTTCGAAACAAAAAGCTTAGAAACACTTAAAGGTACATAGGAATTAGTTAGATTTTTAGTCAATGGTATGACAAGTACTTATGATCCCCAACCGTTAATGGGCATTTGATGAACAAGGATGTTATATGAACTGAAACCATAAAGGAGTGTTGAATTCCAATCCGGCTATAGGATGAGAATGGAGTCTACAGTTTTTTGTCGGTTGTGGAATCAAATGCCTCACCCTAGAGAACCTAAATTTGAACAAGTGCACCATTAGAGAGTTTTTCTAAGAATCACTTGTCATAGGCCTCAAAGTAGCACTTGTTTAGAGTGAAATCTTTGAATTCCGGAAATACTCTATGTCGATCTTGCATCAAAAACAAGAAGGGGAACGACACAAAAGGTACATAGGAAGTTAGGGTGGATAGGTTAGACGATGGTAGGATCAATTGGGTTAAAGTCCCCAACCGGAGGTATATGTTTCTAGATGTGACATTAGGATCGCGGTTCCGATTTTTGAGTAACTCAAAACAAAGAGAAGTTGATAATCCGCTATAGAATCGAGCTAGATTTTTCGCGGTTGTGGAATCAAATGGTTCACCCTAGAGAACCTAAATTTGAACAAGTGGACCATTAGAGAGTTTTTCTAAGAATCACTTTGTCATAGGCCTCAAAGTAGAACTTGTTTAGATGAAATCTTTGGAATTCTTCGAAAATGTCTATTTAATGCAAGATCGAAACCAAGAAGGGGAAGAAACTAAAAGGTACATAAAAGGGTGGATAGGTTAGACGATGGTAGGATCAATTACATTGAGCTTCCCCAACCGTTAATATATGTTCCTAGATGTGACATTAGGGGTATGCCGGGCCTTGATTTCAAATCCTAACTCAAAACAAAGAGAAGCATCCAATCCGCAGAAATAGAATCGAAGCTAGACTTTTTCTTTAGTAGGGTTGTGGAATCAAATGTTCATCCTAGAGAACCTAAATTTGAACAAGTGGACCATTAGAGAGTTTTTCCAAGAATCACTTGTCATAGGCCTCAAAGCAGCACTTGTTTAGAGTGAAATCTTGAATTCCAAAAAAATCTATGTCGACCTACGCATTTAAAAACAAGAAGGGGAAATTTTACGAAAGGTACATAGGAAGTTAGGGTGGATAGGTTAGACGATGGTAGGATCAATTAACTTACTCCCCAACATTTTGTATAAATGTGATGTTATTATTCGGGCGCTGATTTCGATCTAACTCAAAAACAAAGAGAAGTTTCCAATCCGGCTATAGGATCGAGCTACTTTGTTTTTCACGGTTGTGGAATCAAATGCCTCACCCTAGAGAACCTAAATTTGAACAAGTGGACCATTAGAGAGTTTTTCTAAGAATCTTGTCATAGGCCTCAAAGTAGCACTTGTTTAGAGTGAAATCTTTGAATTTAAAAAGGTCTATGTCGACCCACGCATCGAAACAAGAAGGGGAACGACACGAAAGGTACATAGGAAGTTAGGGTGGATAGGTTAGACGATGGTAGGATAAATTACATTGCGTTCCCCAACCGTTAATATATGATTCTAGATGTGACATTAGGGATCGGCCGGTTCTGATTTCAGCGTGAACTCAAAACAAAGAGAAGTTTCCAATCCGCTATAGGATCGAAGCTAGACTTTTTTCGCGGTTGTGGAATCAAATGCCTCACCCTAGAGAACCTAAATTTGAACAAGTGGACCATTAGAGAGTTTTTCCAAGAATCACTTGTCATAGGCCTCAAAGTAGCACTTGTTTAGAGTGAAATCTTTGAATTCCGTCAAAAATCTCTATGTCGACCCACGCATCGAAAAACAAGAAGGGGAACGACACCTAAAGGTACATAGGAAGTTAGGGTGGATAGGTTAGACGATGGTAGGATCAATTACATTATGTTCCCCAACCGTTAGTATATATTTCTAGTTTTGACGTTAGGGTATGCCGGCGCTGATTTCAGCGAACTCAAAACAAGGAGAAGTTTCCAATCCGCTATAGGATCGAGCTACACTTTTTCGCGGTTGTGGAATCAAATGCCTCACCCTAGAGAACCTAAATTTGAACAAGTGGGCCATTAGAGAGTTTTTCTAAGAATCACTTGTCATAGGCCTCAAAGTAGCACTTGTTTAGAGTGAAATCTTTGAATTCCGTCAAAAATCTCTATGTCGACCCACGCATCGAAACAAGAAGGGGAACGACACTAAAGGTACATAGGAAGTTAGGGTGGATAGGTTAGACGATGGTAGGATAAATTACATTATGTTCCCCAACCGTTAATATATGTTTCTAGATGTGACATTAGGGACTGCTGGCGCTGATTTCAGCGCGAACTCAAAACAAAGAGAAGTTTCCAATCCGGCTATAGGATCGAGCTAGACTTTTTCGCGGTTGTGGAACCAAATGCCTCACCCTAGAGATCTAAATTTGAACAAGTGGACCATTAGAGAGTTTTTCTAAGAATCACTTGTCATAGGCCTCAAAGTAGCACTTGTTTAGAGTGAAATCTTTGAATTCCGTCAAAAATCTCTATGTCGACCTACGTACAGAAACAAAAAGGTGAACGACACGAAAGGTACATAGGAAGTTAGGGTGGATAGGTTAGACGATGGTAGGATCAATTACATTGCGTTCCCCAACCGTTAATATATGTTTCTAGATGTGACATTAGGATCGGCCGGGCGCTGATTTCAGCGAACTCAAAAATAAAGAGAAGTTTCCAATCCGCAATAGAATCGAGCTAGACTTTTTCACGGTTGTGGAATCAAATGGTTCATCCTAGAGAACCTAAATTTGAACAAGTGGACCATTAGAGAGTTTTTCCAAGAATCACTTGTCATAGGCCTCATAGTAGCACTTGTTTAGAGTGAAATCTTGGAATTCCGTCGAAAAATCTCTATGTCGACCTACGCATCAAAACAAGAAGGGGAACGACATGAAAGGTACATAGGAAGTTAGGGTGGATAGGTTAGACGATGGTAGGATCAATTACATTATGTTCCCCAACCGTTAGTATATGTTTCTGGTTTTGACGTTAGGGGTATGCCGGGCGCTGATTTCAGCGCGAACTCAAAACAAGGAGAAGTTTCCAATCCGGCTATAGGATCGAAGCTACACTTTTTCGCGGTTGTGGAATCAAATGCCTCACCCTAGAGAACCTAAATTTGAACAAGTGGGCCATTAGAGAGTTTTTCTAAGAATCACTTGTCATAGGCCTCAAAGTAGCACTTGTTTAGAGTGAAATCTTTGAATTCGTCAAAAATCTCTATGTCGACCCCACGCATCAAAACAAGAAGGGGAACGACACCTAAAAGGTACATAGGAAGTTAGGGTGGATAGGTTAGACGATGGTAGGATCAATTACATTGCGTTCCCCAACCGTTAATATATGTTTCTAGATGTGACATTAGGGATCTGCCGGCGCTGATTTAGCGTGAACTCAAAACAAAGAGAAGTTTCCAATCCGCAATAGAATCGAGCTAGACTTTTTCGCGGTTGTGGAATCAAATGGTTCATCCTAGAGAACCTAAATTTGAACAAGTGGACCATTAGAGAGTTTTTCCAAGAATCACTTGTCATAGGCCTCATAGTAGCACTTGTTTAGAGTGAAATCTTGAATTCCGTCAAAAATCTCTATGTCGACCTACGCATGTAAAACAAGAAGGGGAACGACACGAAAGGTACATAGGAAGTTAGGGTGGATAGGTTAGACGATGGTAGGATCAATTACATTGCGTTCCCCAACCGTTAGTATATATTTCTGGTTGTGACGTTAGGGTATGCCGGGCGCTGATTTCAGCGCGAACTCAAAAACAAGGAGAAGTTTCCAATCCGCTATAGGATCGAGCTACACTTTTTCGCGGTTGTGGAATCAAATGCCTCACCCTAGAGAACCTAAATTTGAACAAGTGGGCCATTAGAGAGTTTTTCTAAGAATCACTTGTCATAGGCCTCAAAGTAGCACTTGTTTAGAGTGAAATCTTTGAATTCCGTCAAAAATCTCTATGTCGACCTACGCATGTAAAACAAGAAGGGGAACGACACCTAAAGGTACATAGGAAGTTAGGGTGGATAGGTTAGACGATGGTAGGATCAATTACATTGCGTTCCCCAACCGTTAATATATGTTTCTAGATGTGACATTAGGGATGCCGGGCGCTGATTTCAGCGAACTCAAAATAAAGAGAAGTTTCCAATCCGCAATAGAATCGAAGCTAGACTTTTTTCGCAAGGGTTGTGGAATCAAATGGTTCATCCTAGAGAACCTAAATTTGAACAAGTGGACCATTAGAGAGTTTTTCCAAGAATCACTTGTCATAGGCCTCATAGTAGCACTTGTTTAGAGTGAAATCTTGGAATTCGTCGAAAATCTCTATGTCGACCTACGCATCAAAACAAGAAGGGGAACGACATGAAAGGTACATAGGAAGTTAGGGGTGGATAGGTTAGACGATGGTAGGATCAATTACATTTGCGTTCCCCAACCGTTAGTATATATTTCTAGTTTTGACGTTAGGGTATGCGCCGGGCGCTGATTTCAGCCGCGAACTCAAAACAAGGAGAAGTTTCCAATCCGGCTATAGGATCGAGCTACACTTTTTTTCGCGGTTGTGGAATCAAATGCCTCACCCTAGAGAACCTAAATTTGAACAAGTGGGCCATTAGAGAGTTTTTCTAAGAATCACTTGTCATAGGCCTCAAAGTAGCACTTGTTTAGAGTGAAATCTTTGAATTCCGTCAAAAATCTCTATGTCGACCGACCCGCTACGAAAAAACAAGAAGGGGAACGACACCGAAAGGTACATAGGAAGTTAGGGTGGATAGGTTAGACGATGGTAGGATAAATTACATTGCGTTCCCCAACCGTTAATATATGTTTCTAGATGTGACATTAGGGGATCGGGCGCTGATTTCAGCGCGAACTCAAAACAAAGAGAAGTTTCCAATCCGGCTATAGGATCGAGCTAGACTTTTTTTCGCGGTTGTGGAATCAAATGCCTCACCCTAGAGAACCTAAATTTGAACAAGTGGACCATTAGAGAGTTTTTCTAAGAATCACTTGTCATAGGCCTCAAAGTAGCACTTGTTTAGAGTGAAATCTTTGAATTCCGTCAAAAATCTCTATGTCGACCTACGCATCGAAACAAAAAGGGGAACGACACTAAAGGTACATAGGAAGTTAGGGTGGATAGGTTAGACGATGGTAGGATCAATTACATTGCGCTCCCCAACCGTTAATATATGTTTCTAGATGTGACATTAGGGGATCGGCCGGGCGCTGATTTCAGCCGCGAACTCAAAATAAAGAGAAGTTTCCAATCCGCAATAGAATCGAGCTAGACTTTTTTGCGGTTGTGGAATCAAATGGTTCACCCTAGAGAACCTAAATTTGAACAAGTGGACCATTAGAGAGTTTTTCCAAGAATCACTTGTCATAGGCCTCAAAGTAGCACTTGTTTAGAGTGAAATCTTTGAATTCGTCAAAAATCTCTATGTCGACTCCACGCATCAAAACAAGAAGGGGAACGACATGAAAGGTACATAGGAAGTTAGGGTGGATAGGTTAGACGATGGTAGGATCAATTACATTGCGTTCCCCAACCGTTAATATATGTTTCTAGATGTGACATTAGGGACTGCTGGCGCTGATTTCAGCGCGAACTCAAAACAAGGAGAAGTTTCCAATCCGGCTATAGGATCGAGCTACACTTTTTCGCGGTTGTGGAATCAAATGCCTCACCCTAGAGAACCTAAATTTGAACAAGTGGGCCATTAGAGAGTTTTTTCTAAGAATCACTTGTCATAGGCCTCAAAGTAGCACTTGTTTAGAGTGAAATCTTTGAATTCCGTCAAAAAAAATCTCTATGTCGACCAACGCATCGTAAAAACAAGAAGGGGAACGATACTAAAGGTACATAGGAAGTTAGGGTGGATAGGTTAGACGATGGTAGGATCAATTACATTGCGTTCCCCAACCGTTAATATATGTTTCTAGATGTGACATTAGGGGATCTGCCGGGCGCTGATTTCAGCGCGAACTCAAAATAAAGAGAAGTTTCCAATCCGCAATAGAATCGAGCTAGACTTTTTCGCTGGGTTGTGGAATCAAATGGTTCATCCTAGAGAACCTAAATTTGAACAAGTGGACCATTAGAGAGTTTTTCCAAGAATCACTTGTCATAGGCCTCATAGTAGCACTTGTTTAGAGTGAAATCTTTGAATTCCGTCGAAAAATCTCTATGTCGACCTACGCATCAAAACAAGAAGGGGGAACGACACGAAAGGTACATAGGAAGTTAGGGTGGATAGGTTAGACGATGGTAGGATCAATTACATTGCGTTCCCCAACCGTTAGTATATATTTCTAGTTGTGACGTTAGGGTATGCCGGCGATTTGATTTCAGCGAACTCAAAACAAGGAGAAGTTTCCAATCCGGCTATAGGATCGAGCTACACTTTTTCACGGTTGTGGAATCAAATGCCTCACCCTAGAGAACCTAAATTTGAACAAGTGGGCCATTAGAGAGTTTTTCTAAGAATCACTTGTCATAGGCCTCAAAGTAGCACTTGTTTAGAGTGAAATCTTTGAATTCCGTCAAAAATCTCTATGTCGACCTACGCATCAAAACAAGAAGGGGAACGACATTAAAGGTACATAGGAAGTTAGGGTGGATAGGTTAGACGATGGTAGGATAAATTACATTGCGTTCCCCAACCGTTAATATATGTTTCTAGATGTGACATTAGGGATCGGCCGGGCGCTGATTTCAGCGCGAACTCAAAACAAAGAGAAGTTTCCAATCCGGCTATAGGATCGAGCTAGACTTTTTCGCGCGGTTGTGGAATCAAATGCCTCACCCTAGAGAACCTAAATTTGAACAAGTGGACCATTAGAGAGTTTTTCTAAGAATCACTTGTCATAGGCCTCAAAGTAGCACTTGTTTAGAGTGAAATCTTTGAATTCCGTCAAAAATCTCTATGTCGACCAACGCATCGGAAACAAAAAGGGGAACGACACTAAAGGTACATAGGAAGTTAGGGTGGATAGGTTAGACGATGGTAGGATCAATTACATTGCGTTCCCCAACCGTTAATATATGTTTCTAGATGTGACATTAGGGGATCGGCGGGCGCTGATTTCAGCCGCGAACTCAAAATAAAGAGAAGTTTCCAATCCGCAATAGAATCGAGCTAGACTTTTTCGCGGTTGTGGAATCAAATGGTTCATCCTAGAGAACCTAAATTTGAACAAGTGGACCATTAGAGAGTTTTTCCAAGAATCACTTGTCATAGGCCTCATAGTAGCACTTGTTTAGAGTGAAATCTTTGAATTCGTCAAAAATCTCTATGTCGACCTACGCATCAAAACAAGAAGGGGAACGACACTAAAGGTACATAGGAAGTTAGGGTGGATAGGTTAGACGATGGTAGGATCAATTACATTGCGTTCCCCAACCGTTAATATATGTTTCTAGTTGTGACATTAGGGTATGCCGGGCGCTGATTTCAGCGCGAACTCAAAACAAAGGAGAAGTTTCCAATCCGCTATAGGATCGAGCTACACTTTTTTTCGCGGTTGTGGAATCAAATGCCTCACCCTAGAGAACCTAAATTTGAACAAGTGGGCCATTAGAGAGTTTTTCTAAGAATCACTTGTCATAGGCCTCAAAGTAGCACTTGTTTAGAGTGAAATCTTTGAATTCGTCAAAAATCTCTATGTCGACCTACGCATCGAAACAAGAAGGGGAACGACACTAAAGGTACATAGGAAGTTAGGGTGGATAGGTTAGACGATGGTAGGATAAATTACATTGCGTTCCCCCACCGTTAATATATGTTTCTAGATGTGACATTAGGGATCTGGCCGGCGCTGATTTCAGCGAACTCAAAACAAAGAGAAGTTTCCAATCCGGCTATAGGATCGAAGCTAGACTTTTTTTCGCGGTTGTGGAATCAAATGCCTCACCCTAGAGAACCTAAATTTGAACAAGTGGGCCATTAGAGAGTTTTTCTAAGAATCACTTGTCATAGGCCTCAAAGTAGCACTTGTTTAGAGTGAAATCTTTGAATTCCGTCAAAAATCTCTATGTCGACCTACGTACAGAAACAAAAAGGTGAACGACACGAAAGGTACATAGGAAGTTAGGGTGGATAGGTTAGACGATGGTAGGATCAATTACATTGCGTTCCCCAACCGTTAATATATGTTTCTAGATGTGACATTAGGGACAGCTGGCGCTGATTTCAGCGCGAACTCAAAATAAAGAGAAGTTTCCAATCCCGCAATAGAATCGAGCTAGACTTTTTCGCGGTTGTGGAATCAAATGGTTCATCCTAGAGAACCTAAATTTGAACAAGTGGACCATTAGAGAGTTTTTCCAAGAATCACCTGTCATAGGCCTCATAGCAGCACTTGTTTAGAGTGAAATCTTGGAATTCCGTCAAAAATCTCTATGTCGACCTACGTACCGAAACAAGAAGGGGAACGACACGAAAGGTACATAGGAAGTTAGGGTGGATAGGTTAGACGATGGTAGGATCAATTACGTTGCGTTCCCCAACCGTTAGTATATATTCTGGTTGTGACGTTAGGGTATGCTGGCGCTGATTTCAGCGCGAACTCAAAACAAGGAGAAGTTTCCAATCCGGCTATAGGATCGAGCTACACTTTTTTGCGGTTGTGGAATCAAATGCCTCACCCTAGAGAACCTAAATTTGAACAAGTGGGCCATTAGAGAGTTTTTCTAAGAATCACTTGTCATAGGCCTCAAAGTAGCACTTGTTTAGAGTGAAATCTTTGAATTCCGTCAAAAATCTCTATGTCGACCTACGCATCTAAAAACAAGAAGGGGAACGACACCTAAAGGTACATAGGAAGTTAGGGTGGATAGGTTAGACGATGGTAGGATAAATTACATTTGCGTTCCCCAACCGTTAATATATGTTTCTAGATGTGACATTAGGGATCGGCCGGGCGCTGATTTCAGCGCGAACTCAAAACAAAGAGAAGTTTCCAATCCGCTATAGGATCGAGCTAGACTTTTTTTCGCGGTTGTGGAATCAAATGCCTCACCCTAGAGAACCTAAATTTGAACAAGTGGACCATTAGAGAGTTTTTCTAAGAATCACTTGTCATAGGCCTCAAAGTAGCACTTGTTTAGAGTGAAATCTTTGAATTCGTCAAAAATCTCTATGTCGACCCAACGCATCGAAACAAGAAGGGGAACGACATGAAAAGGTACATAGGAAGTTAGGGTGGATAGGTTAGACGATGGTAGGATCAATTACATTGCGTTCCCCAACCGTTAATATATGTTTCTAGATGTGACATTAGGGTATGCCGGGCGCTGATTTCAGCGCGAACTCAAAATAAAGAGAAGTTTCCAATCCGGCAATAGAATCGAGCTAGACTTTTTCGCGGTTGTGGAATCAAATGGTTCATCCTAGAGAACCTAAATTTGAACAAGTGGACCATTAGAGAGTTTTTCTAAGAATCACTTGTCATAGGCCTCAAAGTAGCACTTGTTTAGAGTGAAATCTTTGAATTCCGTCGAAAAATCTCTATGTCGACCTACGCATCAAAACAAGAAGGGGAACGACACGAAAGGTACATAGGAAGTTAGGGTGGATAGGTTAGACGATGGTAGGATCAATTACATTATGTTCCCCAACCGTTAGTATATATTTCTAGTTGTGACATTAGGGTATGCCGGGCGCTGATTTCAGCGCGAACTCAAAAACAAAAGGAGAAGTTTCCAATCCGCTATAGGATCGAGCTACACTTTTTTCGCGGTTGTGGAATCAAATGCCTCACCCTAGAGAACCTAAATTTGAACAAGTGGGCCATTAGAGAGTTTTTCTAAGAATCACTTGTCATAGGCCTCAAAGTAGCACTTGTTTAGAGTGAAATCTTTGAATTCCGTCAAAAATCTCTATGTCGACCACGCGCATCGTAAAACAAGAAGGGGAACGACACCTAAAGGTACATAGGAAGTTAGGGTGGATAGGTTAGACGATGGTAGGATCAATTACATTGCGCTCCCCAACCGTTAATATATGTTTCTAGATGTGACATTAGGGTATGCCGGGCGCTGATTTTTCAGCGAACTCAAAACAAAGAGAAGTTTCCAATCCGCTATAGGATCGAAGCTAGACTTTTTTTTCGCGGTTGTGGAATCAAATGCCTCACCCTAGAGAACCTAAATTTGAACAAGTGGACCATTAGAGAGTTTTTCTAAGAATCACTTGTCATAGGCCTCAAAGTAGCACTTGTTTAGAGTGAAATCTTTGAATTCCGTCAAAAATCTCTATGTCGACCTACGCACGGAAAAACAAAAAGGGGAACGACACTAAAGGTACATAGGAAGTTAGGGTGGATAGGTTAGACGATGGTAGGATCAATTACATTGCGTTCCCCAACCGTTAATATATGTTTCTAGATGTGACATTAGGGGATCGGCTTGGGCTGATTTCAGCGAACTCAAAATAAAGAGAAGTTTCCAATCCGGCAATAGAATCGAGCTAGACTTTTTCATGGTTGTGGAATCAAATGGTTCATCCTAGAGAACCTAAATTTGAACAAGTGGACCATTAGAGAGTTTTTCCAAGAATCACTTGTCATAGGCCTCATAGTAGCACTTGTTTAGAGTGAAATCTTGGAATTCCGTCAAAAATCTCTATGTCGACCTACGTACCGAAACAAGAAGGGGAACGACACGAAAGGTACATAGGAAGTTAGGGTGGATAGGTTAGACGATGGTAGGATCAATTACGTTGCGTTCCCCAACCGTTAGTATATATTTCTGGTTGTGACGTTAGGGTATGCTGGCGCTGATTTCAGCGCGAACTCAAAACAAGGAGAAGTTTCCAATCCGGCTATAGGATCGAGCTACACTTTTTCGCGGTTGTGGAATCAAATGCCTCACCCTAGAGAACCTAAATTTGAACAAGTGGGCCATTAGAGAGTTTTTCTAAGAATCACTTGTCATAGGCCTCAAAGTAGCACTTGTTTAGAGTGAAATCTTTGAATTCCGTCAAAAATCTCTATGTCGACCTGCGTACCAAAACAAGAAGGGGAACGACACGAAAGGTACATAGGAAGTTAGGGTGGATAGGTTAGACGATGGTAGGATAAATTACATTGCGTTCCCCAACCGTTAATATATGTTTCTAGATGTGACATTAGGGACTGCTGGCGCTGATTTCAGCGCGAACTCAAAACAAAGAGAAGTTTCCAATCCGGCTATAGGATCGAGCTAGACTTTTTCGCGGTTGTGGAATCAAATGCCTCACCCTAGAGATCTAAATTTGAACAAGTGGACCATTAGAGAGTTTTTCTAAGAATCACTTGTCATAGGCCTCAAAGTAGCACTTGTTTAGAGTGAAATCTTTGAATTCCGTCAAAAATCTCTATGTCGACCTACGTACGGAAACAAAAAGGTGAACGACACGAAAGGTACATAGGAAGTTAGGGTGGATAGGTTAGACGATGGTAGGATCAATTACATTGCGTTCCCCAACCGTTAATATATGTTTCTAGATGTGAGATTAGGGTAGATCGGGCGCTGATTTCAGCGCGAACTCAAAATAAAGAGAAGTTTCCAATCCGGCAATAGAATCGAGCTAGACTTTTTCGCGGTTGTGGAATCAAATGGTTCATCCTAGAGAACCTAAATTTGAACAAGTGGACCATTAGAGAGTTTTTCCAAGAATCACCTGTCATAGGCCTCATAGTAGCACTTGTTTAGAGTGAAATCTTTGAATTCCGTCAAAAATCTCTATGTCGACCTACGCACCAAAAACAAGAAGGGGAACGACACCTAAAGGTACATAGGAAGTTAGGGTGGATAGGTTAGACGATGGTAGGATCAATTACATTGCGTTCCCCAACCGTTAGTATATGTTTCTAGTTGTGACGTTAGGGTATCCGGGCGCTGATTTCGCGAACTCAAAACAAGGAGAAGTTTCCAATCCGCTATAGGATCGAGCTACACTTTTTTTCGCGGTTGTGGAATCAAATGCCTCACCCTAGAGAACCTAAATTTGAACAAGTGGGCCATTAGAGAGTTTTTCTAAGAATCACTTGTCATAGGCCTCAAAGTAGCACTTGTTTAGAGTGAAATCTTTGAATTCCGTCAAAAATCTCTATGTCGACCTACGCATCAAAAAACAAGAAGGGGAACAACACCTAAAGGTACATAGGAAGTTAGGGTGGATAGGTTAGACGATGGTAGGATCAATTACATTGCGTTCCCCAACCGTTAATATATGTTTCTAGATGTGACATTAGGGTATGCCGGGCGCTGATTTCAGCGAACTCAAAACAAAGAGAAGTTTCCAATCCGGCTATAGGATCGAGCTAGACTTTTCGCGGTTGTGGAATCAAATGCCTCACCCTAGAGAACCTAAATTTGAACAAGTGGACCATTAGAGAGTTTTTCTAAGAATCACTTGTCATAGGCCTCAAAGTAGCACTTGTTTAGAGTGAAATCTTTGAATTCGTCAAAAATCTCTATGTCGACTCAACGCATCGAAACAAGAAGGGGAACGACACCTAAAGGTACATAGGAAGTTAGGGTGGATAGGTTAGACGATGGTAGGATCAATTACATTGCGTTCCCCAACCGTTAATATATGTTTCTAGATGTGACATTAGGGATGCCGGGCGCTGATTTCAGCGCGAACTCAAAATAAAGAGAAGTTTCCAATCCGCAATAGAATCGAGCTAGACTTTTTCGCGGTTGTGGAATCAAATGGTTCATCCTAGAGAACCTAAATTTGAACAAGTGGACCATTAGAGAGTTTTTCCAAGAATCACTTGTCATAGGCCTCAAAGTAGCACTTGTTTAGAGTGAAATCTTTGAATTCGTCAAAAATCTCTATGTCGACCTACGCATCAAAACAAGAAGGGGAACGACACTAAAGGTACATAGGAAGTTAGGGTGGATAGGTTAGACGATGGTAGGATCAATTACGCTTGCGTTCCCCAACCGTTAGTATATATTTCTAGTTTGTGACGTTAGGGTATGCCGGGCGCTGATTTCAGCGCGAACTCAAAACAAGGAGAAGTTTCCAATCCGCTATAGGATCGAGCTACACTTTTTCACGGTTGTGGAATCAAATGCCTCACCCTAGAGAACCTAAATTTGAACAAGTGGGCCATTAGAGAGTTTTTCTAAGAATCACTTGTCATAGGCCTCAAAGTAGCACTTGTTTAGAGTGAAATCTTTGAATTCGTCAAAAATATCTATGTCGACCTACGTGCATCAAAACAAGAAGGGGAACCACACGAAAGGTACATAGGAAGTTAGGGTGGATAGGTTAGACGATGGTAGGATAAATTACATTGCGTTCCCCAACCGTTAATATATGTTTCTAGATGTGACATTAGGGATGCTTGGCGCTGATTTCAGCGCGAACTCAAAACAAAGAGAAGTTTCCAATCCGCTATAGGATCGAGCTAGACTTTTTTCGCGGTTGTGGAATCAAATGCCTCACCCTAGAGAATCTAAATTTGAACAAGTGGACCATTAGAGAGTTTTTCTAAGAATCACTTGTCATAGGCCTCAAAGTAGCACTTGTTTAGAGTGAAATCTTTGAATTCGTCAAAAATCTCTATGTCGACCTACGCATTTAAAACAAGAAGGTGAACAACACGAAAGGTACATAGGAAGTTAGGGTGGATAGGTTAGACGATGGTAGGATCAATTACATTGCGTTCCCCAACCGTTAATATATGTTTCTAGATGTGACATTAGGGATCGGCCGGGCGCTGATTTCAGCGCGAACTCAAAATAAAGAGAAGTTTCCAATCCGGCAATAGAATCGAAGCTAGACTTTTTTCGCGGTTGTGGAATCAAATGGTTCATCCTAGAGAACCTAAATTTGAACAAGTGGACCATTAGAGAGTTTTTCCAAGAATCACTTGTCATAGGCCTCATAGCAGCACTTGTTTAGAGTGAAATCTTGGAATTCGTCGAAAAATCTCTATGTCGACCTACGCACATAAAACAAGAAGGGGAACGACACAAAAGGTACATAGGAAGTTAGGGTGGATAGGTTAGACGATGGTAGGATCAATTACGCTATGTTCCCCAACCGTTTAGTATATATTTCGGGTTGTGACGTTAGGGTATGCCGGGCGCTGATTTCAGCGAACTCAAAAAACAAGGAGAAGTTTCCAATCCGCTATAGGATCGAGCTACACTTTTTCGCGGTTGTGGAATCAAATGCCTCACCCTAGAGAACCTAAATTTGAACAAGTGGGCCATTAGAGAGTTTTTCTAAGAATCACTTGTCATAGGCCTCAAAGTAGCACTTGTTTAGAGTGAAATCTTTGAATTCGTCAAAAATCTCTATGTCGACCAACGCATCAAAACAAGAAGGGGAACGACACCTAAAGGTACATAGGAAGTTGGGGTGGATAGGTTAGACGATGGTAGGATCAATTACATTATGTTCCCCAACCGTTAATATATGTTTCTAGATGTGACATTAGGGTATGCCGGGCGCTGATTTCAGCGCGAACTCAAAACAAGGAGAAGTTTCCAATCCGCTATAGGATCGAGCTACACTTTTTTCGCGGTTGTGGAATCAAATGCCTCACCCTAGAGAACCTAAATTTGAACAAGTGGGCCATTAGAGAGTTTTTCTAAGAATCACTTGTCATAGGCCTCAAAGTAGCACTTGTTTAGAGTGAAATCTTTGAATTCGTCAAAAATCTCTATGTCGACCAACGCATCAAAACAAGAAGGGGAACGACACTAAAGGTACATAGGAAGTTGGGGGTGGATAGGTTAGACGATGGTAGGATCAATTACATTGCGTTCCCCAACCGTTTAATATATGTTTCTAGATGTGACATTAGGGATATGGCGGGCGCCTGATTTCAGCGCGAACTCAAAACAAAGAGAAGTTTCCAATCCGGCTATAGAATCGAGCTAGACTTTTTCGCGGTTGTGGAATCAAATGCCTCACCCTAGAGAACCTAAATTTGAACAAGTGGGCCATTAGAGAGTTTTTCTAAGAATCACTTGTCATAGGCCTCAAAGTAGCACTTGTTTAGAGTGAAATCTTTGAATTCCGTCAAAAATCTCTATGTCGACCTACGCATTAAAACAAGAAGGGGAACGACACGAAAGGTACATAGGAAGTTAGGGTGGATAGGTTAGACGATGGTAGGATCAATTACATTGCGTTCCCCAACCGTTAATATATGTTTCTAGATGTGACATTAGGGATGTTGGCGCTGATTTCAGCGCGAACTCAAAAATAAAGAGAAGTTTCCAATCCGGCTATAGGATCGAGCTAGACTTTTTTTTCGCGGTTGTGGAATCAAATGCCTCACCCTAGAGAACCTAAATTTGAACAAGTGGACCATTAGAGAGTTTTTCCAAGAATCACTTGTCATAGGCCTCAAAGTAGCACTTGTTTAGAGTGAAATCTTTGAATTCCGTCAAAAATCTCTATGTCGACCAACGCAAAAAACAAGAAGGGGAACGACACGAAAGGTACATAGGAAGTTAGGGTGGATAGGTTAGACGATGGTAGGATCAATTACGTTGCGTTCCCCAACCGTTAATATATGTTTCTAGATGTGACATTAGGGATGCCGGGCGCTGATTTCCGCGAACTCAAAACAAGGAGAAGTTTCCAATCCGCTATAGGATCGAGCTACACTTTTTCGCGGTTGTGGAATCAAATGCCTCACCCTAGAGAACCTAAATTTGAACAAGTGGGCCATTAGAGAGTTTTTCTAAGAATCACTTGTCATAGGCCTCAAAGTAGCACTTGTTTAGAGTGAAATCTTTGAATTCCGTCAAAAATCTCTATGTCGACCCACGCATCGAAACAAGAAGGGGAACGACACTAAAGGTACATAGGAAGTTAGGGTGGATAGGTTAGACGATGGTAGGATCAATTACATTGCGTTCCCCAACCGTTAATATATGTTTCTAGATGTGACATTAGGGGATGGCGGGCGCTGATTTCAGCGAACTCAAAACAAAGAGAAGTTTCCAATCCGGCTATAGGATCGAGCTAGACTTTTTCGCGGTTGTGGAATCAAATGCCTCACCCTAGAGAACCTAAATTTGAACAAGTGGACCATTAGAGAGTTTTTCTAAGAATCACTTGTCATAGGCCTCAAAGTAGCACTTGTTTAGAGTGAAATCTTTGAATTCGTCAAAAATCTCTATGTCGACCTACGCATCAAAACAAGAAGGGGAACGACACGAAAAGGTACATAGGAAGTTGGGGTGGATAGGTTAGACGATGGTAGGATCAATTACATTGCGTTCCCCAACCGTTAATATATGTTTCTAGATGTGACATTAGGGATCGGCCGGGCGCTAATTTCAGCGCGAACTCAAAACAAGGAGAAGTTTCCAATCCGGCTATAGGATCGAGCTAGACTTTTTCGCGGTTGTGGAATCAAATGCCTCACCCTAGAGAACCTAAATTTGAACAAGTGGACCATTAGAGAGTTTTTCTAAGAATCACTTGTCATAGGCCTCAAAGTAGCACTTGTTTAGAGTGAAATCTTTGAATTCCGTCAAAAATCTCTATGTCGACCTACGCATCGAAAAACAAGAAGGGGAACGACACCTAAAGGTACATAGGAAGTTAGGGTGGATAGGTTAGACGATGGTAGGATCAATTACATTGCGTTCCCCAACCGTTAATATATGTTTCTAGATGTGACATTAGGGGATGTTGGCGCTGATTTCACCGCGAACTCAAAACAAAAGAGAAGTTTCCAATCCGGCTATAGGATCGAGCTAGACTTTTTCGCGGTTGTGGAATCAAATGCCTCACCCTAGAGAACCTAAATTTGAACAAGTGGACCATTAGAGAGTTTTTCTAAGAATCACTTGTCATAGGCCTCAAAGCAAAGCACTTGTTTAGAGTGAAATCTTTGAATTCCGTCAAAAATCTCTATGTCGACCTACGCATTTAAAACAAGAAGGGGAACGACACTAAAAGGTACATAGGAAGTTAGGGTGGATAGGTTAGACGATGGTAGGATCAATTACATTATGTTCCCCAACCGTTAATATATGTTTCTAGATGTGACATTAGGGTATGCCGGGCGCTGATTTCAGCGCGAACTCAAAATAAAGGAGAAGTTTCCAATCCGGCTATAGGATCGAGCTAGACTTTTCGCGGTTGTGGAATCAAATGCCTCACCCTAGAGAACCTAAATTTGAACAAGTGGGCCATTAAAGAGTTTTTCTAAGAATCACTTGTCATAGGCCTCAAAGTAGCACTTGTTTAGAGTGAAATCTTGGAATTCCGTCAAAAATCTATATGTCGACCTACGCGCATCAAAAACAAGAAGGGGAACGACACTAAAGGTACATAGGAAGTTGGGGTGGATAGGTTAGACGATGGTAGGATCAATTACATTGCGTTCCCCAACCGTTAGTATATATGTTTCTAGATGTGACATTAGGGTATATGCCGGGCGCTGATTTCAGCGTGAACTCAAAATAAAGAGAAGTTTCCAATCCGGCAATAGAATCGAGCTACACTTTTTCGCGGTTGTGGAATCAAATGGTTCACCCTAGAGAACCTAAATTTGAACAAGTGGGCCATTAGAGAGTTTTTCTAAGAATCACTTGTCATAGGCCTCAAAGTAGGACTTGTTTAGAGTGAAATCTTTGAATTCGTCAAAAATCTCTATGTCGACCTACGCATCAAAAACAAGAAGGGGAACGACACTAAAGGTACATAGGAAGTTAGGGTGGATAGGTTAGACGATGGTAGGATCAATTACATTGCGTTCCCCAACCGTTAATATATGTTTCTAGATGTGACATTAGGGTATGCGCGGGCGCTGATTTCAGCGCGAACTCAAAAAACAAAGAGAAGTTTCCAATCCGGCTATAGGATCGAGCTAGACTTTTTCGCGGTTGTGGAATCAAATGCCTCACCCTAGAGAACCTAAATTTGAACAAGTGGGCCATTAGAGAGTTTTTCTAAGAATCACTTGTCATAGGCCTCAAAGTAGGACTTGTTTAGAGTGAAATCTTTGAATTCCGTCAAAAATCTCTATGTCGACCTGCGTACCAAAACAAGAAGGGGAACGACACGAAAGGTACATAGGAAGTTAGGGTGGATAGGTTAGACGATGGAAGGATGAATTACATTGCGTTCCCCAACCGTTAATATATGTTTCTAGATGTGACATTAGGGGCTGCCGGGCGCTGATTTCAGCGAACTCAAAACAAAGAGAAGTTTCCAATCCGGCTATAGGATCGAGCTAGACTTTTTCGCGGTTGTGGAATCAAATGCCTCACCCTAGAGATCTAAATTTGAACAAGTGGACCATTAGAGAGTTTTTCTAAGAATCACTTGTCATAGGCCTCAAAGTAGCACTTGTTTAGAGTGAAATCTTTGAATTCGTCAAAAATCTCTATGTCGACCTACGCATAAAAACAAAAAGGTGAACGACACAAAAGGTACATAGGAAGTTAGGGTGGATAGGTTAGACGATGGTAGGATCAATTACATTGCGTTCCCCAACCGTTAATATATGTTTCTAGATGTGACATTAGGGACTGCTGGCGCTGATTTCAGCGCGAACTCAAAATAAAGAGAAGTTTCCAATCCGGCAATAGAATCGAGCTAGACTTTTTCGCGGTTGTGGAATCAAATGGTTCATCCTAGAGAACCTAAATTTGAACAAGTGGACCATTAGAGAGTTTTTCCAAGAATCACCTGTCATAGGCCTCATAGTAGCACTTGTTTAGAGTGAAATCTTGGAATTCCGTCGAAAATCTCTATGTCGACCTACGTACCGAAACAAGAAGGGGAACGACATGAAAGGTACATAGGAAGTTAGGGTGGATAGGTTAGACGATGGTAGGATCAATTACGTTGCGTTCCCCAACCGTTAGTATATATTTCTGGTTGTGACGTTAGGGTATGCTGGCGCTGATTTCAGCGCGAACTCAAAACAAGGAGAAGTTTCCAATCCGGCTATAGGATCGAGCTACACTTTTTCGCGGTTGTGGAATCAAATGCCTCACCCTAGAGAACCTAAATTTGAACAAGTGGGCCATTAGAGAGTTTTTCTAAGAATCACTTGTCATAGGCCTCAAAGTAGCACTTGTTTAGAGTGAAATCTTTGAATTCCGTCAAAAATCTCTATGTCGACACGCTGTTAAAAAACAAGAAGGGGAACGACACGAAAAAGGTACATAGGAAGTTAGGGTGGATAGGTTAGACGATGGTAGGATCAATTACATTGCGTTCCCCAACCGTTAATATATGTTTCTAGATGTGACATTAGGGGATCGCCGGGCGCTGATTTCAGCGCGAACTCAAAATAAAGAGAAGTTTCCAATCCGCAATAGAATCGAGCTAGACTTTTTCACGGTTGTGGAATCAAATGGTTCATCCTAGAGAACCTAAATTTGAACAAGTGGACCATTAGAGAGTTTTTCCAAGAATCACCGTCATAGGCCTCATAGTAGCACTTGTTTAGAGTGAAATCTTTGGAATTCCGTCGAAAATCTCTATGTCGACCCACGCATCGAAACAAGAAGGGGAACGACATGAAAGGTACATAGGAAGTTAGGGTGGATAGGTTAGACGATGGTAGGATCAATTACGCTATGCGTTCCCCAACCGTTAATATATATTTCGGGTTGTGACGTTAGGGTATGTCCGGCGCTGATTTCAGCGAACTCAAAATAAAGGAGAAGTTTCCAATCCGGCTATAGGATCGAGCTACACTTTTTTTCATGGGTTGTGGAATCAAATGCCTCACCCTAGAGAACCTAAATTTGAACAAGTGGGCCATTAGAGAGTTTTTCTAAGAATCACTTGTCATAGGCCTCAAAGTAGCACTTGTTTAGAGTGAAATCTTTGAATTCGTCAAAAATCTCTATGTCGACCTACGCTGAAAAACAAGAAGGGGAACGACACTAAAGGTACATAGGAAGTTAGGGTGGATAGGTTAGACGATGGTAGGATCAATTACATTGCGCTCCCCAACCGTTAATATATGTTTCTAGATGTGACATTAGGGTATGCCGGGCGCTGATTTCAGCGAACTCAAAATAAAGAGAAGTTTCCAATCCGCAATAGAATCGAGCTAGACTTTTTTCAGGGTTGTGGAATCAAATGGTTCATCCTAGAGAACCTAAATTTGAACAAGTGGACCATTAGAGAGTTTTTCCAAGAATCACTTGTCATAGGCCTCAAAGTAGCACTTGTTTAGAGTGAAATCTTTGAATTCCGTCAAAAATCTCTATGTCGACCCACGCATCAAAACAAGAAGGGGAACGACACTGAAAGGTACATAGGAAGTTAGGGGGTGGATAGGTTAGACGATGGTAGGATCAATTACATTGCGTTCCCCAACCGTTAGTATATGTTTCTAGTTGTGACGTTAGGGTATGTGCCGGGCGCTGATTTCAGCGCGAACTCAAAACAAGGAGAAGTTTCCAATCCGGCTATAGGATCGAGCTACACTTTTTCGCGGTTGTGGAATCAAATGCCTCACCCTAGAGAACCTAAATTTGAACAAGTGGGCCATTAGAGAGTTTTTCTAAGAATCACTTGTCATAGGCCTCAAAGTAGCACTTGTTTAGAGTGAAATCTTTGAATTCCGTCAAAAATCTCTATGTCGACCTGCGTACCGAAACAAAGAAGGGGGAACGACACCTAAAGGTACATAGGAAGTTAGGGTGGATAGGTTAGACGATGGTAGGATAAATTACATTGCGTTCCCCAACCGTTAATATATGTTTCTAGATGTGACATTAGGGACTGCTGGCGCTGATTTCAGCGCGAACTCAAAACAAAGAGAAGTTTCCAATCCGGCTATAGGATCGAGCTAGACTTTTTCGCGGTTGTGGAATCAAATGCCTCACCCTAGAGATCTAAATTTGAACAAGTGGACCATTAGAGAGTTTTTCTAAGAATCACTTGTCATAGGCCTCAAAGTAGCACTTGTTTAGAGTGAAATCTTTGAATTCCGTCAAAAATCTCTATGTCGACCTACGTACGGAAACAAAAAGGTGAACGACACGAAAGGTACATAGGAAGTTAGGGTGGATAGGTTAGACGATGGTAGGATCAATTACATTGCGTTCCCCAACCGTTAATATATGTTTCTAGATGCGACATTAGGGATCTGCCGGGCGCCGATTTCACCGCGAACTCAAAAATAAAGAGAAGTTTCCAATCCGGCAATAGAATCGAGCTAGACTTTTTCACGGTTGTGGAATCAAATGGTTCATCCTAGAGAACCTAAATTTGAACAAGTGGACCATTAGAGAGTTTTTCCAAGAATCACCTGTCATAGGCCTCATAGCAAAGACTTGTTTAGAGTGAAATCTTTGAATTCGTCGAAAAAATCTCTATGTCGACCACGCATCGAAACAAGAAGGGGAACGACACGAAAGGTACATAGGAAGTTAGGGTGGATAGGTTAGACGATGGTAGGATCAATTACATTATGTTCCCCCAACCGTTAATATATATTTCTAGTTGTGACATTAGGGTATGTTGGCGCTGATTTCAGCGCGAACTCAAAAAACAAGGAGAAGTTTCCAATCCGCTATAGGATCGAGCTACACTTTTTCACGGTTGTGGAATCAAATGCCTCACCCTAGAGAACCTAAATTTGAACAAGTGGACCATTAGAGAGTTTTTCTAAGAATCACTTGCCATAGGCCTCAAAGTAGCACTTGTTTAGAGTGAAATCTTTGAATTCCATCAAAAATCTCTATGTCGACCTACGCACGGAAACAAAAAGGGGAACAACACGAAAGGTACATAGGAAGTTAGGGTGGATAGGTTAGACGATGGTAGGATCAATTACGTTGCGTTCCCCAACCATTAATATATGTTTCTAGATGTGACATTAGGGTCGGCCGGGCGCTGATTTCAGCGCGAACTCAAAATAAAGAGAAGTTTCCAATCCGGCAATAGAATCGAGCTAGACTTTTTTTGGTTGTGGAATCAAATGGTTCATCCTAGAGAACCTAAATTTGAACAAGTGGACCATTAGAGAGTTTTTTTCAAGAATCACTTGTCATAGGCCTCAAAGCAGCACTTGTTTAGAGTGAAATCTTGGAATTCGTCGAAAATCTCTATGTCGACCTCCACGCATGCGAAACAAGAAGGGAACGACACTAAAGGTACATAGGAAGTTAGGGTGGATAGGTTAGACGATGGTAGGATCAATTACGTTGCGTTCCCCAACCGTTAGTATATATTTCTAGTTGTGACGTTAGGGTATGCTGGCGCTGATTTCAGCGCGAACTCAAAACAAGGAGAAGTTTCCAATCCGGCTATAGGATCGAGCTACACTTTTTCGCGGTTGTGGAATCAAATGCCTCACCCTAGAGAACCTAAATTTGAACAAGTGGGCCATTAGAGAGTTTTTCTAAGAATCACTTGTCATAGGCCTCAAAGTAGCACTTGTTTAGAGTGAAATCTTTGAATTCGTCAAAAATCTCTATGTCGACCTCAACGCATCAAAACAAGAACGGGAACGACATGAAAGGTACATAGGAAGTTGGGGTGGATAGGTTAGACGATGGTAGGATCAATTACATTGCGTTCCCCAACCGTTAATATATGTTTCTAGATGTGACATTAGGGGATCGGGCTGGCGCTGATTTCGCCGCGAACTCAAAACAAAGAGAAGTTTCCAATCCGGCTATAGGATCGAGCTAGACTTTTTCACGGTTGTGGAATCAAATGGTTCACCCTAGAGAACCTAAATTTGAACAAGTGGACCATTAGAGAGTTTTTCTAAGAATCACGTGTCATAGGCCTCAAAGTAGCACTTGTTTAGAGTGAAATCTTTGAATTCCGTTGAAAAATCTCTATGTCGACCTCCACGCATCGAAACAAGAAGGGGAACAACACGAAAGGTACATAGGAAGTTAGGTGGATAGGTTAGACGATGGTAGGATCAATTACATTGCGTTCCCCAACCGTTAATATATGTTTTGTAGATGTGACATTAGGGGATGTTGGCGCTGATTTCACCGCGAACTCAAAACAAAGAGAAGTTTCCAATCCGGCTATAGGATCGAGCTAGACTTTTTCACGGTTGTGGAATCAAATGCCTCACCCTAGAGAACCTAAATTTGAACAAGTGGACCATTAGAGAGTTTTTCTAAGAATCACTTGTCATAGGCCTCAAAGTAGCACTTGTTTAGAGTGAAATCTTTGAATTCTTTCAAAAATCTCTATGTCGACCTACGCATCGAAAAACAAGAAGGGGAACGACACAAAAGGAACATAGGAAGTTAGGGTGGATAGGTTAGACGATGGTAGGATCAATTACATTGCGTTCCCCAACCGTTAATATATGTTTCTAGATGTGACATTAGGGATCGGCCGGGCGCTGATTTCACCGCGAACTCAAAAAAAAAAAGAGAAGTTTCCAATCCGCTATAGGATCGAAGCTAGACTTTTTCACGGTTGTGGAATCAAATGCCTCACCCTAGAGAACCTAAATTTGAACAAGTGGACCATTAGAGAGTTTTTCGAAGAATCACTTGTCATAGGCCTCAAAGCAGCACTTGTTTAGAGGAAATCTTTGAATTCCGTCAAAAATCTCTATGTCGACCTACGCATCAAAACAAGAAGGGGAACAACACAAAAGGTACATAGGAAGTTAGGGTGGATAGGTTAGATGATGGTAGGATCAATTACATTGCGTTCCCCAACCGTTAATATATGTTTCTAGATGTGACATTAGGGATGCTGGCGCTGATTTCAGCACGAACTCAAAAAAAAGAGAAGTTTCCAATCCGCAATAGAATCGAGCTAGACTTTTTTTCGCGGTTGTGGAATCAAATGGTTCATCCTAGAGAACCTAAATTTGAACAAGTGGACCATTAGAGAGTTTTTCCAAGAATCACTTGTCATAGGCCTCAAAGTAGCACTTGTTTAGAGTGAAATCTTTGAATTCCGTCAAAAATCTCTATGTCGACCTACGCATCGAAACAAGAAGGGGAACGACACGAAAGGTACATAGGAAGTTAGGGTGGATAGGTTAGACGATGGTAGGATCAATTACATTTGCGTTCCCCAACCGTTAATATATATTTCTAGATGTGACATTAGGGATGCCGGGCGCTGATTTCACCGCGAACTCAAAAATAAGGAGAAGTTTCCAATCCGGCTATAGGATCGAGCTACACTTTTCGCGGTTGTGGAATCAAATGCCTCACCCTAGAGAATCCAAATTTGAACAAGTGGGCCATTAGAGAGTTTTTTAAGAATCACTTGTCATAGTCCTCAAAGTAGCACTTGTTTAGAGTGAAATCTTTTGAATTCCGTCAAAAATCTCTATGTCGACCTACGCATCGAAACAAGAAGGGGGAACGACACTAAAGGTACATAGGAAGTTAGGGGTGGATAGGTTAGACGATGGTAGGATAAATTACATTGCGTTCCCCAACCGTTAATATATGTTTCTAGATGTGACATTAGGGATGCCGGGCGCTGATTTCAGCGAACTCAAAACAAAAGAGAAGTTTCCAATCCGGCTATAGGATCGAGCTAAACTTTTTCGCGGTTGTGGAATCAAATGCCTCACCCCTAGAGATCTAAATTTGAACAAGTGGACCATTAGAGAGTTTTTCTAAGAATCACTTGTCATAGGCCTCAAAGTAGCACTTGTTTAGAGTGAAATCTTTGAATTCGTCAAAAAATCTCTATGTCGACCAACGCACCGAAACAAGAAGGGGAACGACACGAAAGGTACATAGGAAGTTAGGGTGGATAGGTTAGACGATGGTAGGATCAATTACATTGCGTTCCCCAACCGTTAATATATGTTTCTAGATGTGACATTAGGGGATGCCGGGCGCTGATTTCAGCGCGAACTCAAAACAAAGAGAAGTTTCCAATCCGGCTATAGGATCGAGCTAGACTTTTTCACGGTTGTGGAATCAAATGCCTCACCCTAGAGAACCTAAATTTGAACAAGTGGACCATTAGAGAGTTTTTTCAAGAATCACAGTCATAGGCCTCAAAAGCACTTGTTTAGAGTGAAATCTTTGAAATTTTTCAAAAATCTCTATGTCGACCTACGCATCAAAACAAGAAGGGGAACGACACGAAAGGAACATAGGAAGTTAGGGTGGATAGGTTAGACGATGGTAGGATCAATTACATTGCGTTCCCCCAACCGTTAATATATATTTCTAGATGTGACATTAGGGATCGGGCGCTGATTTCACCGCGAACTCAAAAACAAAGAGAAGTTTCCAATCCGCTATAGGATTGAGCTAGACTTTTCACGGTTGTGGAATCAAATGCCTCACCCTAGAGAACCTAAATTTGAACAAGTGGACCATTAGAGAGTTTTTCTAAGAATCACTTGTCATAGGCCTCAAAGTAGCACTTGTTTAAAGTGAAATCTTTGAATTCCTCGAAAAAAATCTCTATGTCGACCTAACGCATTTAAAACAAGAAGGGGAACAACACAAAAGGTACATAGGAAGTTAGGGTGGATGGGTTAGATGATGGTAGGATCAATTACATTGCGTTTCCCCAACCGTTAATATATGTTTCTAGATGTGACATTAGGGATCGCCGGGCGCTGATTTCAGCGAACTCAAAAAAATAAAGAGAAGTTTCCAATCCGCAAATAGAATCGAGCTAGACTTTTTCGCGGTTGTGGAATCAAATGGTTCATCCTAGAGAACCTAAATTTGAACAAGTGGACCATTAGAGAGTTTTTCCAAGAATCACTTGTCATAGGCCTCAAAGTAGCACTTGTTTAGAGTGAAATCTTTGAATTCGTCAAAAATCTCTTTGTCGACCCACGCATCGAAACAAGAAGGGGAACGACACGAAAGGTACATAGGAAGTTAGGGTGGATAGGTTAGACGATGGTAGGATCAATTACGCTATGTTCCCCAACCGTTAGTATATATTTGTAGATGTTACATTAGGGTATGCCGGGCGCTTGATTTCACCGCCGAACTCAAAACAAGGAGAAGTTTCCAATCCGGCTATAGGATCGAGCTAGACTTTTTCACGGTTGTGGAATCAAATGCCTCACCCTAGAGAACCTAAATTTGAACAAGTGGGCCATTAGAGAGTTTTTGAAGAATCACTTGTCATAGGCCTCAAAGTAGCACTTGTTTAGAGTGAAATCTTTGAATTCGTCAAAAATCTCTATGTCGACCTACGCATTTAAAAACAAGAAGGGGAACGATTACCTAAAGGTACATAGGAAGTTAGGGTGGATAGGTTAGACGATGGTAGGATCAAATACATTGCGTTCCCCAACCATTAATATATGTTTCTAGATGTGACATTAGGGCCGGGCGCTGATTTCACCGCGAACTCAAAAAACAAGGAGAAGTTTCCAATCCGCTATAGGATCGAGCTAGACTTTTTCACGGTTGTGGAATCAAATGCCTCACCCTAGAGAACCTAAATTTGAACAAGTGGACCATTAGAGAGTTTTTCCAAGAATCACTTGTCATAGGCCTCAAAGCAGCACTTGTTTAGAGTGAAATCTTGGAATTCCTTCGAAAATCTTTATGTCGACCCACGCATAAAAACAAGAAGGGGAACAACACAAAAGGTACATTGGAAGTTAGGGTGGATAGGTTAGACGATGGTAGGATCAATTACGTTGCGTTCCCCAACCGTTAGTATATATTTCTGGTTTTGACGTTAGGGTATGCTGGCGCTGATTTCAGCGCGAACTCAAAACAAGGAGAAGTTTCCAATCCGGCTATAGGATCGAGCTACACTTTTTCGTGGTTGTGGAATCAAATGGTTCATCCTAGAGAACCTAAATCATGGACCATTCTTGAGTTTTTCAAAGAATTGTCATAGGGTGGGTTTAGAGTGAAATCTTGGAATTCCGTCGAAAATCTCTATGTCGACCTACGTCGAAAAACAAGAAGGGAACGACACTAAAGGTACATAGGAAGTTAGGGTGGATAGGTTAGACGATGGTAGGATCAATTACATTGCGTTCCCCAACCGTTAGTATATATTTCTAGTTGTGACATTAGGGTATGCCGGGCTGATTTTCAGCGAACTCAAACAAAAAAGAAGTTTCCAATCCGGCTATAGGATCGAGCTACACTTTTTCGTGGTTTGTGGAATCAAATGCCTCACCCTAGAGACCAAAATTTGAACAAGTGGGCCATTAGAGAGTTTTTCTAAGAATCACTTGTCATAGGGCCTCAAAGTACCACTTGTTTAGAGTGACATCTTTGAATTCGTCAAAAATCTCTATGTCGACTGCGCAAACAAAAAACAAAAAGGTGAACGACACGAAAAGGTACATAGGAAGTTTGGGTGGATAGGTTAGACGATGGTAGGATCAATTACATTGCGTTCCCCAACCGTTAATATATGTTTCTAGATGTGACATTGGGGGATCGGCCGGGCGCTGATTTCAGCGCGAACTCAAAATAAAGAGAAGTTTCCAATCCGCAATAGAATCGAGCTAGACTTTTTCGCGGTTGTGGAATCAAATGGTTCATCCTAGAGAACCTAAATTTGAACAAGTGGACCATTAGAGAGTTTTTCCAAGAATCACCTGTCATAGGTGTCGTCGGTTTATCGGCGATAGTCTAGCAGGGGGTACCTAGCTAGTAGATTGAGCGGTAGAGGTGTGCTAGACGACTAACAAGACGTTAAGCCAAACGAGCGAATGACAAAACACACGGGTTTTACCCAGGTTCGGCCGCCTTGATGGCGTAAAACCTACGTCCTGCTTAGATTGTATTGATTGAGTATCGAGATTACAAGATAGATCGTGGTGATCTAATCTAGGATTCGATGTTATTTGAGGGGATCCCTGCCCACCTTATATAGTCCGGTAGACAAGGCTACATGCTTTGGTAAGCAATGTGGTACAATATCTTAGTCGGCATGTGCCGCACATCTTCTCGTCTTGGGCCGGGCCTCCTTGGATGGTGCGGCCCAAAGTGGTCCATGAGGGGATAGGGGTTTATCCCCCCACAGGTACTCCCCGAGCATGCTATATCCTGCTGGCAACGCCGTCTTGTAGACCTCCATTTGGTGTGGATTCGGGAGAGCGTCGTCCGACTAGTGTAGAGTAACGCCGACCAATCGGGAGAGCGTCGTCCGACAGATGTAAGCCGTGCTCGACCACCATGGAGTTGTCTTGAGGTTCGCCCGCAGGATGTTGGGTGCTCAGGAGAGAGAAAAAGTTTTCACCACGGACATGTATCCATGTAGTAAAAAGAGAATAAATGTCGTAGATGTAGATGACATGTATCCATGTAGTCCCCGAGCCTCTTGGAAGATGCCATAGAAGTCTTGTAGGGGTCAAAGAAACAAGTCCGAGATGTACTTATCAATGCCCCGACGCGATCGCCCAAGATCGGCACCCGATCCGAACAAAGATGGAGCAAGGTGACAAAGACATCCCGACGTTGCAGCGACGTGAAGATGCGGCGTAGTTGTCGATGAAGTCCGATGATGCTCTCATCCGCCGCCCGATCCAGCCCCCGAGCGTAGCATGAGCCCGTTGATGGAACATTGCGCCGTGAAGAGTTGAAGCCCTTGGGCGTGTAGGCAGCCACACGCCGCCTTGTTTTTCTATTGCATGTGAGATCAGGATCAGCCTTGCGTGTGATGTTGTGGATGGGACGTGGCTCGACCGGCCTTGCAGCTCGACAACACTTGCTTGATGACCGCCACCAAATAAGGCACGACCGAGTTGATGTGAGCCACGCGACCGGATGATGGCGTAGGTCAGCCCGGCTTCCCGCCAAGTATAGTTTTCATGCGCACAAGTAGAGAGCTAGAGATGCATAAAAAATATGCATAAGCCGTTGGCCATATTTAACCAAAATAAAAGCACGACTTAGCTTTTAAATCCATGAACGCAGACGGCATGGTTCTGCGTTGTGGAGTCGGGATTGTTCGAGACATGTCGATGATTCGAGGTGTGCTCCATGGGATGAGACGGCTGGTCCTGGACTTGGTGTTCGCCGATCATGTCGATCCCATGTCGAGCCGTGAAAGTTGGATCTCACGTGTCGTCGCTGTCAAGAACGCCACCGCACGGTCGAAGTCGTCGGTTGTAGTCGGTGTGCAGGGACCGGCAAAGTCATAGTGATCGGAGGCTCGCCCCCCCGAGCATCGCGAGGTCGAAGATGCAGCCCCCGGGGTGTCGAGGTGAGAGGCGAGTCCCCTCGCAGCCGGAGGTCGAAGACGCGGCCCTCGAGCCGTCGGAGTGGTCGGAGTCGAGTCCCCGAGGTGTCGGAGAGGTCGGAGGCGTAGTCCCCGAGCATGGTGAGGTCGGAGGCGCTGTCCCCGAGCGGTCGTCGAAGTCGGAGGCGCTTATGGCCACTGTGGCTTGACGACGGCTTGCTTCAGGTTGCACCACGAGCACAAAGATGTATTCGGTCTTTGGCCCCTAAGTGTGCATCGTCTTCTCCGAGCTTCGTAGTGGTGATTGAGTCCGATCATGAACGTATGCATGTATGCATATACATCCACATATGCCTTCTTTGCTTGCTGGTCACATAGTTCATGGCTTGCATGTGTTTGCATGTGGGATGCAAATTAGCCATGTACGGTAATGTAGATTGTTGCGTCATATGCTGATTGAGTCGCGCTGCCTTCGAGCAGCTGAGTTATCGTCGAGGTCGGCCTTGCCCCTGAAATAAAAATTTGTAGATCGGTAGTATGTGATGTACAAAATAAATATTCGACCTCTCGGCCGGAGGTGAAGAAGCTTGTACATAGAGATGCGTGTTCTTGGTGTAGATTTTTTAGCTCTCTTTTTTTAGAGTGTCGTTTAGCGTCGATCTAGCCTTTGTGGGCCGGTATAACCGCTGCGTGACTGACACGAGTCTAGGTTGTTCAACCGCACAAAGGAGCTCCTGCCAACTATCAAATACGCAGGGACTGATTTACCACATGCACGCATTGGATTAGTCGGAGACGTAGGCCGGCTCTAGAGAGCTGTATGACAAAAGCGTTGAGTTGTAGCCGATGACTTAGTCGTCATGGTTTTCGAAGAAGCATGTGTAGAGCATTTACAAGCACTTAGCGCATGTAGTTTAGTTCCGACGCGAAGCACTCCAGCCTTGGCCGACTAGTTATCCGGTGGTGAGGCACTGTGGCCTGTGCACACGCCCGAACACTTATCCAACGGAGAGACCATTCCGACCACCGCGCGGGGGAGCTGTGCCGACGTGCACATATGAGCTAGTGGGGTCGACTCTAGAGGTACTTGGGGAGATAGTAAAACTATATGGCTGATTACTTATAAAGCGATGATTACTTGTAAAGCGAAGAACATCCGAAGATATGCGAAGATGGACGTAATATTTATGAAAAAATATTAAAGCGTGACTTAGCTTGTTTGTCGATGATGAAATAGTCGGCGAGTTGACGGAGTTGGTGTCCGGGCAGCCTAGGGGACGTGGTCGTCGGTGGCTTGACGCGGCTTGCGATGGCTCAACATGGCTCGCTCAGTGACGCTCTAGAGGGCTCGACGTGGTTGCTCGCAAGTGCGTCATAAGCACGGCATGTAGTCGACCTTGACGTCCCTAAGCTGGCTTGTGCACCGTCTGCTCCAGGCTCCGGCAGGTACGTGTCCAAGTTGGATCGTTAGCGACGTGGCTGCATATATGCCTCTGGAGATGCGTATGTAGTCCATGCAAACCCATCGTTGTCTTTGATCCTTGCATGCAAGAGCTTGTACTCCCTGCTGATAATACACATACCAATGTGCAGATATCGAGCCATATATGTATACAATAATTGAATATCGTATTGAGAAAAATAAAAAATTGACTTAGCTTTTTATATGTCAAGCTGCATGTCGAGGCGTCTTGTATTGATGTACGTCCGTAGGCGTAGATCGATCTTGGCCTGTGTGTAGGAGTTGGACTCCGATGCCACACATGTTTGTCATCAGTGTCGTGTCGAGTTCGGACATCGTGATGAGATTAGATCGGTAGACGCCGACCACGCCCGGTGGTTTGGCCTCGCCATGACTACGCCGTAGTACGCCCTTGACGAAGGTGAATTGTCGTTGATGATGTTGAGCCCTCGCCAGCCGGCGACGGCATGCAGTCGACGGAATCAGTAGTGCCAATCGACGATCCGTGACGCCAATTGTTAGATTCCTGCCAGGATAATCGTACGTACATATGTAGATATCCGTATGTATATAATATCATTAGATTAGAAAATAAATAAGTGCATTGACTTAGCTTTTCTCGATGTTGAGCAATGTGCCGCCGATCGGCCACCGTTACGTGTCTGACCGTCGGCCGTTGTGAAGTCCACTAAGCCGATGGAGTAGCGTCTGGCCGTCGGTGACCACGTTGCTCGGGATCACCCAGAAACTAATCGATGTTGACGCCGTGCTTTGACGCCGTTGTTCCACGATATTGTCCCGAACTGAATGTTATTGTAGGGTCGACGATCATGGAGTTTGGAAGATTCCATCTTGCTAGCCATGGCGTTTTTCGTGCACACCCCTACCGCGCGCTAAGCGGCCGTCGGTTTACCGCGATAGTCTAGCGGGGGTATGCCGGCTAGTAGATTGAGCGGTTAGGGATGTGCTAGACAGCTAACGAGACGTAAAGCGTAACAGTGAAGGACAAAACACACGGGTTTTTACCAGGTTCGCCGCCTTGATGGCGTAAAACCTATGCCCCCTGCTTAGTTGTATTGATTGATTGAGAATCGATGGTCCCTCGGGGGATCCCTGCTCACCTTATATAGTCCGGGGAGCAGGGTTACAGGTCGGATCCGGTCCGACAAGAGCTATCCTGATCGGTTACAATAGGAAAGTATATAGTGATTATGATTGAGCTATACTAGGAAACTATCTAGGCGGCCAAGTTTAGGCCGTGATCTCCGATAATTGCGGTCTTCTAACGCCAAGGGCTTCAATCCGCCGCCCGGCCGGCCCGAGAGGCCTAACCCAAAGACCCGAGGGGATAGGGTTCATCCCCCACAATAGGCCTCATAATAGCACGAGATTTCTATGTCGCACTGGCCACGCATAAAAACAAGAAATAATTAATCCCTCAAATACCCGATCCGCGGGATGGCGAATGTGCATAGATTACATGAGAAAGGTAAACAAAGCACAGAAAGATCATTTTTCCATTTGCCTTCATTGATGAGATGTTGCGGCGATTGGCGACCACTTTCTTTTGCTTTTCTTGATGGATATTGAGGATATCACCAAATTCAATCCCTCCACGATTTGGTCAAAAAGCAAAACCACTTTTACACATACCCATATAAGACTTGCATGCTTATAGAAGAAGTGTCTTTTGGGTTATGTAATGCTCGGCCTAACTTTTGAGAGATGTATGATGTCTATTTACCATTATGATTGAAAAAGTATTGGAAGTTTTTATGGATGATTTTTTATTTATATGGAAAAGAAAGAAAGCATTGATTGTCTTAAAACTTGGATAAGGTTTTTGCAAAAGATAATGAAAAAGAAAAGCACTTAGTTTTTAAGAATTGGGAAAAATATCACTTTTATGGTAAGAGAAGAATAGTGCTTGGACACCTAGTGTCGAGAATAGAGGTAAGATAAAGCTAAGCTTGAGTGATAGAACAATTGCCTCCCCTATAAATGTCAAAGGGATTAGGATTTTTCTTGGTCATGCTATTGGTTTCCTACCGTAGATTTATAAAAAGATTTTTTCACATAGCATATTGCTGCAAACAGACCACTTACGACTTGTTGTAGGATGTGTCCCTTTTGAATTTTGTGTTGCTTTGCTTGAAGCTTTGAAACTTTGAAAAAAGCCCTCATTTACGCACCTATCATTCAACCCCACGATTGGTCTTTTGCTTTTAAAATCATGTGTGATGCCGGCCGATTATCTTTGTGAAAGGCGTGTTAGGGCAAACTAAAAGATAGAAAGGAAAGCATCGTAATGGAAATTGCATATGCAGGCGAAACTTTGGCCAGAACCCACGGCTTAATTATGCCACTCTTGAAAAATTGCTAGTACATTGTTTATGCCATTGATCCAGTCTTACTTCAGTAGGGAGCTAAAATGGTAATTGTTTGCCCGATCATGCTTTGCTTTTAAAATACTTGCTCACCAAAAGTGCTAAACCTGGATTTGAAACCGCGTTAAGTTTTGTTACTCCAAAATTTGATTTAGAAATAAAAGATAAAAAGGGGAGTAGAAATTACATTTGCCCGATCATCTGTCTAGAATGCATTTTGAGAAGCAATGAATTGCCCATTAATGACTCCTTTCGGGGGCGATACTCTTTTGCTCAGGATAGCAGAACGATCCACGTGCAGCGGTATTGTAAATTTACATGGCTGCGGGGTTATGTACACCGAGGGTTGATAAGAGGAAGCTTATTTAGTCGTTATCACCTTTGGGATGAGCCCCATACCTCTTCGAGGGTTTTACGCTTTCGGGAGGATAGGTTTACTTTCGAAGATGTGTGCCCTGAAGAAAGGAATCCGGATCATTCACTCATCACCATATGGAGGAACATTATGGGGCATTGGAGAACACGCGAAGATTTGGCTTAGCGAGGTTTTTTACGGCAACCATGTATCAAGATACTAAAGGTACTTTTTATTAGGAGATGTGGAGCTTTGTGAGCGCTGGGAATATCAATGCAAGAGATGCATACACTCTTACAACCAACCTCGAGATAGAACTCTTTGATGTATGAAGTACATGGGACCATTTCCAAACGGAAATTATGAACATATACTAGTGGCGATTGACTATGTGTCAAAATGGGTAGAAGCGCTATACTTAATGTCTGAATGCTGCGAGATACTTCGGTGAAGATGTTTGAAGAAATAATATTTCCAAGGTTTGGAGTGCCAAGAATGGTAATGGTGACGGTCACTTTTATTGATAGGATTCAAAAAGATATTTAGAAACACGAGGAGTTAGATCATAATATTTGCCACACACCTTATCACCCTCAAAGCAGTGGACAAAAGCGAGGAAACATCCGAACAAGCAAAATCAAGAATATCTTCGAAGCGATAGAAGAAGATAGGAACAAAGTGGAAGGATAGACTTCGAGAAGCATTATATGGGCATCTGGGGCGCGGCTACAAAACACCAGTGGAACCACCGCCATACCACAACTTGTTTTATGGCAAGAGCACATCACTTGCACATTGTTTGAAGTTTAGGAAGCTCCTTTGAACATACAATCAAGAGATGGAATATGAATTTAGAAGTTGTGGGAGTAAAAAAGAAAGATACAGTGCTCGAACTTGAGCGGGAATGGAAGCCTATCACAATACCCAGATCTACACAAAAGAACAAGATGGCATGATAAAAAGAATTAAAAAAAGAAACTTCACACGGAGGCGTGCGAGGTATTGCGCTTTAATTCGGGGGTTAAAGTATTTGGGCATGGAAGGCAGAGGCAGGCTGGAAGGGCCCACTTTAAAAGAATTGTTTGATTCATCCTTCACACGGGGGCGATTATAACAGCAAGGAATGCGAAGAGTGAGACTTATTCAGGTAAATGGCCGTCACTTCTTTTATATGAGCGATAAAAATTTAGAAAAATTAGATGTTTTAGAATTCTTTTATTTTACACCCAATCATTTAGGCCTTGATAAGCTGAGTAATGGGTTTTGACAGAGAGATGCAGTAATAGGCGGAATAAACCTTAGAAGACGTGAAGCGAGATATGAACGTGCAAAAGGTACTTGGCGACGCGTCTTTAGTGACGCGCCCGCGTAGCGCCAGCGTCCCGCATCTTCCCGCGGTCTACCTAGGATATCCTACGAATACCGAACCTTTTAGTGCGATTCTCAACGTCTGCATCGATAACGTCATCCTAACCCTTCGAAGACGCTTAATATATAAAGCGGAGCCCATTCCACCTCATATCTGTCCCATCTACCTCCACCAAGACCCGCGACCCAGACGCCTTTGCTGCCATAGCCAGCGAGATCACCGAATGGTGGTATGCGATCCACCACCCGCGCCCGTCCAACCCGTCGCCGGCACCATCCTGCTCACCAAGTAGGCCGTTGCCTCCACACGGCCACCACCTCTTGCCGTTATTCCACCACCTTACCGACCACCATCACCTCAACAAGCCTGTTCTCATGAACAATCTTGAATGCTACGCCATGATGATGCTATGAAAAGTTCTAGTGCGGAGGGCACCAGTTGTGCATACCGTCTAGCGAGAACTGCGAGCGTCAAAAGCGGGGCCGAGGTTCAACAGCATCCGTTAGCTAAACTACACGTACCGGCGTCTCCATTACATTGGAGTCGCGGCGCTACCGTCGCAAGTAAAGGATTCATCCCACCGCGGGGAGGCAGCTGAAGCAGCGCTTCGCGTCGTTTTTAGCAAGTGCAGTAGAAGCGACCTCGGCGAGAAGTGGCCCGGTTGGAGGAGCTTCTGCCAGTAGGAGCATGCATAACTAGAGTGCCACGGCCATGCGAGAAAAACTGGGCTGGCGCGGAAGGCAGCTAGAGCGAGATGCGTTAGTCAAAAAGAGGATTTACCGTATCTCTTGAGAACGCCCGTAACTAGGGAAGGAGCCCTAGTAATAAATAAGAGTGTTTCAATTAGCTACTTTTGATTGGTTGCTTTCGAATTTAGTTAGTTCATTTTAGAAGTTTGCTTAGATCACGGTTTTGCTTGCTTAGATTAGAACATATTATGTAATATCTTGGTGGGGAATAAATAAAGAGGCACTCTATTTTTTACGAGGATTGATCTTTCTTATTTTTAGATTGCAAAGTTTCTTTTGTCTCCACCATGTTGTGAATAAAGGTAACAAGGAAAAGTGTGAAGGCGACCGCGGTGTCGAGAAATGAGAAGCGAACGAGAACGAAAGCAGAGAGCTAAAAGATCTGAGAGATCCGCGCCGCGAAGCGGGGAATTCATTTGTGGGCCTATTGGGACCTGGCGGCGCTGGCCCGGCAGCGGCGACGCTGCGTGCTGCGTCACCTCCTGACCTCCCTTTAGATCCGCGTGTTGGTTTGTTCTCACGATCTTTTAGTGCAGTAACTTTGTTTTACGTTTAGCAAAATAGAAACTTTATAAATCTAATAAATAAATATAAAAAGAAAGATTGATATACTTGGTTTTAAGTTGGACTCACATAATTCTTTTCATGGTCTAGCTAACTAAATTGTTGAAAACTAAAAGTAAATAATATCCCAAGATACTTAGAACATTTGTAGAACATGAGATAGAAGATTGTTGAGAGCACAGATTCTTGATATACGTGTCTAGGAAATTTATTTCGAAAATATTAAAAATGATGTATAATATCTCTTCTTTGTGGTAATTATCTACTAAAAGCCATGCCCCTAGCGAAAAAACCCAACCATAAGCCACTTGTCTTGTGTTGCACAGTAAATCTATGATCCAAGTTGAGAGACTTACTAGCACTCCCTTGATCAAAAATTTCACGTACACTCAAATATTTATGTTGCTTTTTATATGCTTCAAGTTTTTGATCTCTCCCATATTAAAGTTATGATACAAATGTGAGACAAGGCATGGGCTGTAAAAGTATTGAAAAAATATAATAAAAATAAAAGAGATGAAGAATGAACAAAATTGTCTAGAGTGAGTGAACCCACATCTCTTAGAGAGAGGAAATAAAAGACCAAAAGTAAGGCTGAAGTAGAGAGCCCTCTCAAAAAAGAGAAAAAGGGGCAAAGCTCCTTATGAGCGCTTTATGCAGGTATCCGTAATAACAAAAAAAGAAAGAAAAGAAAGAAAAGAGAGAAGAGAGAATAAGAATAAGAAGAAGAGTCCTACGAGAAACATAGTAAATTAGATAACCATACACATTTGCACATCTTGATCTAAAGGGGAAAATGATAATACTCTCCTAGGATCGACTTTTGACATTGCCGGGTATGCAAGGCCAAGTATGCTATATGGCGTACGAAACTCCGGATAAAGCTTTTATTAGAAGTACTAGGATGCTTTTAAGGGCATTGATTATATGTGTGCCTTGTAGGATCAAAAATACCACATAAACTATCTTGAGTGACTTAGAAATTGCACCACAAGGAGGATGGTAAGTTATATTTCTTTTTCCAAAATCATTGCAAAATCTCCAGTTGGCTTTCGATTGAGAGAAAAAGGTACTCTATATCAACTATTCTGTTCTCCAACTCCTCAAAATTCTTGTGAAAAGACCTGATGAGATCCTAAGAAGTAAATAAGACCATGAGATTGTTTTTTATGTTTGATGTCTTGACTTACGACTTTTACTTTATATCCATCCTTTTCTGGGTAGTAAAACCTAAGTGTGGGAGCTTGTTGACGCTACTTATAGTATATATTTTTTATGAAACAAAATAAAGCTGAAATAAGGGTATAAATGAATATTTAATATGTAGAACTAGGGGCTTTACTAACAATTTCCATGAGTTTTTGAGGTAGATTATATTTTGAGGGGAGTTAACAAGTAGCCCACGAGGAGTTTTTCTCTGATGAAGGGCGTGGCCAGTGAAACAGCCTAACGACGTAGAAGATCCTAGAACTCGAAGCGGCGGACGAGGGGCAGCCAGGGGAGGCCCGAGCGGCACTTCTGGCGGGGCCCCCAGCCGACCTCTGCGTACGGAAACTGACCGGTTCACGGCCACCATTGAGGATCAATCTATCCATCCATCAAGGTGGGTTTCATCCAAGAGACTCACGGTTCGCCGACCACGGCTATATAAGCATGCCCCGGCCCGACCAAGGTATTGATGTGGTTCATTAGTTTCATTGCTGCCTCCATCGGCTACGACTGATCAATAGCTATGCCTAGCCTCTGAGTAGAAGAGCTCTAGATCTAGTTGAGATTATCAAGTTGTGAGAGACTTAGTTCATAGCTCCCTGCGGTAATACATCTGTGTCTTGTTTGAAAGATAGAGATTGAG